>VXAX01001526.1:602856-641079 GCA_013399835.1 Leptocoma aspasia | reverse complement strand
TTGTCACACAAATAGGATACTCAGCTTAGTTGAACATTTCTTATTTCTGTAAATTTGTTTTTACAAACTAATAGAAGCCTTTTTACTATTGTTACTGCTATTCCTGTTACTATTACTATTGCTATTTAATTAAAAAAAAGTAGATGTGTAAAAATCTATACTGGATGCAAAAACCACTAATTGATTGCAGTGCTCTCGTAGTAATATAATTTTTATTTAATTCTAGATTAACTAAGATTAAAATGCTTTTTCTGTTAGAGAATGCTTAGTTTTGAGTTTCAGTGTTCTTTAGACCTGTTCACTCTGTGACAATGGATGTATATAACTTGTGGTGTGAAATGCATAATTTGTTACTCAGACTGTGATTCTACAGGTGAATTCACGCAGGAAGATCCTCCACATCTACCTCAAGCCTCTGTACTTGTGTTAATGAGCATACACATGCATTCTAGTGCAAAAAACAGGCTGATGACTTAAGCTGCTTTTAATAATTACTGTCAAGTGTCCCCATACTGCCTTTATTTCATATTTTTCAGCTTCAAAAAGTTCCCAGTATAACATATGCCTCAGCTCAAAAATGGCTTCCTTCAGAGGAAATAAGCCTTTTATTTTACTGCTTTTCAAGCTTTCTAGTCCATTTTAGGAAAGAAAAGATTTAGTGTATGAATCACATATCTGGATGTAAAAGAAGCATGTATTTATAACCTGTAACACAAACCAGAGCTTTCCTATCTGATATTTTGACTGATTCACTCACAACAAATGCTACAAAAGGGATTGAATTTCTTCCTTATGTCCTCTAAGATTATTATCTTAAATGCAATAACAAAAATGTGTTTAAAAAAATCACATCTAGGAGTGTATAATGTTGTCATAATGAGTACTCTCATAAACATTCTCTTACAATTCCAACACATTTACAGTTTGCCTTCTTGTTTTAAGTATTTAGGGAAAACATTAAATCTGTCATGAAATTGGTTCTATAAATTTTACTCAGACTATGAAAATTAAGACAAAGAATGAAAATAAGATCTACCTGTACAAAAGAGAAGACTGTGTTACAAGAAGTCTTGACCCTGAAAGATGATCCTTCTGGTCAGGCCTCCTGGTCTGAGTTTGACCCTGCTTATTCAGGGCAAACCTTCAGACAAGTGACAGAAGCTGCCCCCAAGCAACACTTTTTTGGAATAAAGTCTAGAACTGCATCTTCATTCTTCACTCTGCCATTTACATACTGCAACTTTCCTGTATCTCTCCTTGCATGATATTTTTACAGTGCACATTGTATTTGATATTATAACTTGTTGGATGGATAAGTGCTGACAAGAAATTTGAAACATTTATTACATTTAAGCAAAAGGCTGTTATAGGGTTTTTGTTTGTTTTAATTTAGGCTGATTATCACTTCCATTGATATGAATGATGAAATTTCTATTCATTCCAATGTGACTTTCTAGTATCTTAGTTCCTTTTCTTACAGTGTACATAAGCCTTGAAAATGTGAACACATTCCTTTACATGTTTGGGCTTCTTATGCCACTTAATTTTTTGTTCCAGGGGCTGGAAAATTGAATCTAGCTCCTTGCCTCTAGTATCAGCATCCTGGGAAGATGGTATGAACTGCACCATAAATGGCTGACTCTTAAAGAAAACTATAGCTGAAAAATGTGTCCTCTTTAGGAAAAGAAACCTCTAAAAGCACTTGGGACTGCAGCTGAGAGAGTACTTTGGAAAGTTTACCATAAATATATATTTATTCTTGTGCACTGTTCTATGTAGATGTTTCCTTTGCCAGTTGTATGAGTTATGAAGGTAAAAAATTCCTTTCAAAAGTGACACCAAAATTGTAAATAAGCTTTCAAAGTAAATCTTAGAAGTGTTTTTTCAGTAATTTTCATGGAAATATAGTTAAAAGCTACATTACTTCTGCTAGGGGCATACTAAGACAAAAAGAAAGCAAAACACTATTTAAAGAGCAAGCCCATATTAGTTGAAACATAAACCTATAAAAGTATATACCAGGGATAAAGTTTTACTCTCCTCTCCTCCTTTTCTGAGGATCAAATAAGGAACTACGAAATTTGGAACACAATTCCGAGAAAGCAAAAAACACAAAATAAGTGACTTCTATGTAATGTACTCTAAAATCTTCAGTAATAGCATTAAATGAGAAAAATTTTGTCAGCTTCTTGAAAGTAACAATCTGCACCTACTATACTATGCTCATTTTTCAGAGTTATGAGTCCTAAATGCCACTACCCTATATTCTGTAATTTTTAGCAATATGAATACTCTATTCTGGACAAAATTATTTTGGGCCCTTATACAAAAGCAAATTAATAGGGTCCCTACACTTTGAGTCATATACTGTATTTCTTGAAACATCTTTGGGCATGCAGTTTACCAATATAAGTAAAACAGTGATATGTTTGGAAATTCCTTAGAAGAAACTTTAGACTTCTGTCTCTTTGACAGTCAAGAAATTATTTTTGTACTAATCCTCATCTCTTTTTTTTTAGCCCAGACCTTTTATATTCTGCTTACTGTTCATTGGACTCCTTTTCAGTTCTGGTGTAGCTTTGAAGATGACCAGAACATTTTAAGTCCTTTCAGAGTAATAAAAATTCCTACAAAATTTCAGTTTTATCCAATTTTCTTTTCTGGAATAACAGGCACTTCTTCAAGATCTGTTGATCTTTTGTCCTGCTTCAGCCACAGCCTCAATGGCCCCTTTTAGCTCCCAGAACTGATGGTAAAAATACTAAGGAGTTCAGCTCCTCATTCTTTCATAGCTTTCATCTCCAAGGAAAAAAAGTGGGAAACAAGTATGACCAGGAATGCCTTCTTGGTTCTCTTTCCCCTTAAAGCTCTCCTTAAAACTTTTTTCTTCTCTCAATATCTGCCTTAAATCAAGCTTCTTCTGAAAACCTCACTGACAATTTTTCATGGATTTTTTTTTTTTTGTGTGAACAAAACAATTCTTCTGCTTTTCTGAACATTTTTAGCATTTTCTCTGTCACTGAAGAAAACACAGCTGCTCATATCATTACTGACACGAAGCACTCAGAGAAGGCAGGGCAAACACAAAATGGATGGACTCATTTGCAGAAGAGCACAGTAAATTGCTGATAGCCAGTGGTGGTTACTTTGGAAAGTGAGGACCATGGCACTTGCAGCTCGTGAAGGTTGTTCCAGAACTTGTATAGTTCTACTGTCCAGCCCTTCGTAGTGCATCAGTCCTCACTAGGGCAATTTGCTCATGTCAATTCCTGTTACAGAAATGGTAGGCACATGGATGGAGCACTACCATAGTAATAGTAGCTGTCTCAGAGGCTCTGCTGAACTGCTCTGAGATGTGCCTTGGATTTTATAAATAATTGAAAACAGTAAGTGGCAAGAGAGCTAGCAGCAGGAAGCACACAACTCACTGTAGTCTGTGTGTGAGCAGCTCCCCTGGACTAAATAAAATCAATAATCACCAACCAGCCTTTCTTGGGTACTGTAAAAGCTAAAGATCCCATATTGCCTTTTATAAATGAAAACCAAGTAATTGACAGCAGTGACAGCTGCTGAGAGCATAGCACTCACTGCCAGCACTCAGTGCCTCTCTCCTCTCCCTCCACAAACAGAAACAGCAAATATATTCCAAAAACAAATGACTGGCGTTGCTGTCGTACACAAAGAAAGAACTCACTTGTTGCCTTATAATTGGAAATGAAAAAAAAAGGAAGCACTGCCAGCAAAATGTTGTTAATGAGGCACTCTATGGGCTCTGATTTCAAAAGCTAAAATTTGCTTAAATCAAAATAATAAGGAAGAATTCTCTAGGATACTACTGAGAATTCAGACAGCTCTTGATGTATCCCCTCCATCCCCATCTAGTTCTATACATTTTGTAGCACCACCAACTGGGAATAATAATAGGAAGGAAATGTACTACCTGACTCGGTGTATTGCTGTGAGATTATTAATCAGTCAATGTTTGTGAAGTACAAGGAAAATGAAATGCTACTCACAAGTGTTAAATATTATCTTTTCACAGACTCATTCTCTCCCTCCAGCCTTTCAGCCTACTCTTATTCCCTTCTCTTGTAGTATTACTATATACTTTGGAGTGTCTATTTCCAGCATACCAAAATAGCACACCAGGATTCCAAGCCTGCAGAGTGGGCTTGCTATCAGGAAGTAAGGTCTGTTCTATGAAATGCATGTCTGAAAAACTTTTTACAGTTATTTGTTGTAGAGAGCCCTGAATAAGCTGTTCCTTTACCAAGTTTTCTTTCCCACTAGCCTAAAATTGCTCTATAGAATATTTGTAACAGCTGCTAAACTCCTTTATACTGAAGCATTGACTCGCGACTACCGAAGTGCATCCCGTGCTGGTGGACTGCTTTTCTGCTACTGAATAAGGAAAACAAAAACTACATTCAGTGAGGAACCTTCCTGAGGCTTACTGGTGCCCTAGGGCGCGCATAGGAGATCTTTGCTTTTTACAGGCCATTCACGCTCCTTTCGTGATGAGGACAGTCTACAATCCCTTCTCTTGAAAAGAGACAGCCTATGGTCTCCAGTGCTCTGATAGCAAGAGCAGCTTGAAATACCTATTTTAAAAGAGATTCTGAGACACTGTCTTCCTACTCCTACCCATCACCTCGATTTTCCTGTTCAGATCCTTCTTCTGTGACTGGAAAATGAGGAGGACTGTGAGACTGAAAGCAGCATCCTCAGACACTTCCCAGAGCTCACAGGAGAGCACAATCCTGCGAAGTGGCTGCAGGAGAGAGCACCATGCAGTGCAGAGCTGGAGCAGGGCACAGGCGACAAAGGGTACCTTGGCAAGCAGGTGGCGAGTGCAGAGAGGCAGCAGGAAAGGCTTGAGGGCTCGTGTAGCCTCCAGCCAGCAAATTCAAGGGTCAGGTTAAGTCTAGGTAAAACAGCATTGATTTGGACCATGTATGTTTATAGTTCTGAGTTACAGGGGATGCCTTACATTAAAAATATATCACAAACATTGAAGTAAATTTGGGAGCAGTTCATTTCTACAAGATGGCAGCTTCTAATTAAAAATATAAGAAGATTTCTCCCCAGAGGTTTTACAAATAAGTGGTTCATTGCAAATAAGTGGTTCATTGTGATTAGAGCTGTAAGAAGGTCTCTAAAAGAACTCCCAATAAATCCAGACAGTATAATCTTAATTTCGAAACAAGATAAAACTTTAATATTGTCAGCTATTGCAAAATATGTTGATTTTGATAGGGAACGTGTGTGCTAACGTCTTTACAAACAGCTGGGTGGGTGAAGGTGTGGGTGTTAATACCTTTGGAATGGGTCTGAGTGTCTCTGCTGGCTTGGGGCAGCAGGTTTGCTGCAGAGCCCAGGCACGCTGGCTCCTGAAAAAGGATCTGCACAAGCCTGAACTTCTGAGCTTTGGGGAAAAATGACAGGTTCAAGGGGGAGTATGTGCTGGGCGACTTGGGAGGGCTGTACCTTCCCAGTACCTCAGCAGTGGGGAAAGGAAGAGGGCACCATGCGGCCGGGAGCTCAGGACAGAAGGAGGCTGCGCCCTCCAAAACTCGGGAGAGCAAAGCCCGGGGTGTGCCCTGGTGGGCTCTCTCCCTTTATTCCAATAAAGGTGCAGGGCTCTTCTGTCTCCAACATGAGCAGAGGCTTTTCATAGCGTGATTTTACATAAAATTTTATATATCAATGTATTCTCTATCTAATTTTAGATGTGTTAACGATCTCATTTTGAAAGTCCCTGTTTCACCTCTTTTTCAAATTACATATCCCAAACAGTATAATCTGCTAATCTGAAATATACATGCTTTACTAGGTATTAGTAATAGCTAAACAAAACATTTCTAGGAAAGTGCAGTTTAACATGTAACAAATGCTTCTTTTGCCATCATCTGTATTATTGGTATGAGGATGTGTTTTTACTTCAAATGAATAGACTTCACATTTTCACAGCCATCTGTGCTGCAAGTGACACAGGACCTTATGTTAGCTCTCTATTAGAAAAAATCAAATTTCCTACAAAATTGAGCATAGATTAAAAGGAATTCATTGGTCATTGTCCAATTTGTCCTTTCTCATTTCTCTAAGGCATTATGTTCTAAAGTATTCAGAACTTGTTGGGTTTTTTTCTTTTTTCATTTTTTCCCTTAAGTCAGTCTCCAAATTCAGCTCAAACTAGCATTTTATTTGATGGATCTTCTGTACTTTGGGAAGAGCAGGATATCAGGACTGTTACACCCTTGTGTGATGGACAATGCCAAGATCTGAAAACCTCTCAATGATTGACAAGGCTTGAACTTTTAAAGTTCTCAGACCTCACTTGAACGATGACCTTTTTTGTCAGACTTTTATCTCAGGATGGCAATTTTGGTGTGTGAGGCATTCAGAAAAAGAGCTGAGATAGTGCCCTTTCAAAGGCATCATGTCCAAAGACTAAGCACATTGATTCTACTTTAGCCAAACCTCTTAAATTTATTCTATGTCCAGTGATTTCACCTCCAAATAAATATTTACACATATTTAATGAAGACATGATGTACACACATACCTAGGAAAAGTTAGTTAGTAGCAACTGAACACTTCATTCTTCTTTTCAGATTTATTTTTTTCCATGTAATACATACAGCCTGCAGCAGGACTTCATAATCATCACTGTAGTTTTATCCTGCCTGCTCCAAAACTTTGTAGATATTGCAGGGACAAAGTATTGATTTGTTTACTCCAGCTAAAGGAGAGTATTCTGTAGTTCCTAATAGAGAATCTTTATTCCCTATATATTAATATTGGGTGCAAGTTTATTTGATTTTTTATGTCTTTCTCTTTTTTTTTCCATTCAAACTCTGAAAATCCACTAATATAAAAGCAGTCTTGGAATACAAAGAGCTTTGGCATGAGTTTCCCTCTGATGGCATAAACAGTCTACTAGCATTTATGAAATCTACATACAGGTAAGGATTAAGCCTTCTGTACTCATCAATTTTCTGTATTCCTCCCTGAACATCTGCAATTGGTTACTGCTTAGGATAGAATATTCAGTAATCTGGAACCTTTGGTCTGACTCAGTGTGGTTCTTCCTACATTACACGTGCTTGATAACAGCATGCTCTGTCACTGTGGAGTTACATAAAACTCCTCTGTGGATTTATGTTCATTTAACAGAGAACTGGGGGGGGGGGAAACCGAGGAAAATCTCTCACTCTCGCTTGCTCTCTTTTCAGAACATAAGCTCTTGCTATGAAACAGTGAGGCAGCTTCTTCCTCAGAAGAGTTGTGTGCAGCCTCATTTCAGCACAGCTTCCAGCAGCTGCAAACTTGCTGGTTCCAAAAGTCATCTTGGAGGGAGTAAAGCAGTGGCAGTGCTGCAGCCGGAGTGACAAGGATAAATTAACATACACAGTGGTAACACGAGGTATTTACCCAGCAATGTGAAATAATGTGGAAGCGTGGTCACCATAAGAGGCAGCTGAACGAGGACGTAATTAAACCATTGATCAAGGACACAGTTTAGTTAAGATTAGCTGAATCATGTTAGCTTACTGAGCCCATGTGTTTTCTGCCTTACAACGAAATCAAACCTGTCAGCAGAATGTTGAATTTTGAACATTTTCAGACACCTCCCCACACCACAATTACAGGCAGCCAATACCAGATGCAGCTTCTACTTTAAAGTAATGCTAACGCTGAGAAAAAGTGAGTTGTGTTTTAAAAACCACTGTAATTCTTTAATAATTAAACCTGAATTTGAACGTAACTGATTTAGAAATTACTTATCTAAATTCTTCTAATTTAATCTTTAATGTAAAGGCACTTTAGCCCATTGCTTTATTGCCCAATTTAAAGAAAATACTGGGAAACATTTTATAAAAAGCAAATTATCAGTTCCGTAAATTAAAATACTCTCTTTTAGAGCTCTCTCCAGAGAGCAGGAAAACACCATAGAGACCATGTGTCCATTCTAATAAGCTCAGATTTCAAATGTGAGAATACTGACAATGAACTGCTTGCAAACAATCTAAAGAATTATTTGCAGATATTATTTGGCAAATTCACTGAATAAATTATTCACTATGAATTATTCACCCAAGTCTATTACTTACCCTCATCAGACACTAAAGCCATCAAAACTTGAGCTTTATTGTTAACCATTATAATTGTGAATTATAATTAATTCTTAACAATGTTGTCAAGAGACTGCAACATGACTGAAAAGTGCACAACATTCCGAAGGTATCAGCGACACAAATAATTCCCTCAATGCAGAACATGGCACTAAAATAGCCTGAAAATAAATCACCACCAATGAGTAAGCAATATAATAATTTACTGCTAAGACAATTAACATTTCACATGTTAATTCTTCTATTCTCTGTAGCCCAGATAACAATGAGCCGCTGAGCAGGAGGAAGCTGCAAGCAAATCTAACTGGACAACGCAAGGGGGAAAAAATTCCTTTGGAGAATTACCTCCTATCTCTTTGTAGCAGTTGTTGGGCAATTTTTAAAGCATTATTTGTCTCATAGCTTAGTGCTACTGAGACTCATGCTACGTAAATATTTCTCTGCGTCTTTTTTAAATAATAAAAAATAGCAGAAAATGAAAGAGGTAATAGCCCCTACACCTGTTCACTGTGTACATCCTACCTACAAGACAGGCATGAATGAAATGTTCATTTGAAATGCACTCCACCATCCTCTAAATATTTATAAATAAAACTGAATATCTTTATGTTGTGTGCCTTTGCTTCTTTGCAACATATTTCTGTAGGAGTTGTACCCAAATTTTACTTTTCTCAGATTTTTTTTCTTTCTTTCTTCTTTCAAATTGTAATATTAACAAATACTGTCATTTCCTAGCTGTAAGAGCGTTTGATCTAGAGTTTGCAGCCCATTAAAAACTTTTCTCTGTAGTGTGATGTCCTCACTACTATATTTTCAGTTGAGATAATCTTGTCATACTAATTGCTACTGTCATCATCACTATTAAGGTTCATTTTGATTTCTTTTTGAGCCTACATGTTTGCTTAGCTCTTTTGGCAGCATGACTAACCAGGATATGTGAGATAGGAGCCTCAAGATTTCCAGTATTTGTGTGGTCACTTGAAATGTGGAGGCCAGCAGACACTTCAGTCATTGTCTAAAGAATCCTCAGAAACATAACTGTCATTGCATTTCATATTGCAACAAGCTCCTGGATGTGGGTGCAGCCACACACGTTTGCTGCCTGTTACCAGGGATTTTGTCATAAGCAAACACAGTGCATTTCATGCTAGCTGTTTGAACAGTTGTGACACAGAGGTTTTTAAACCACACCACCACCACTAAGTATTCTGCAAGATCAAAAAAATTCATGAAACATTTAATTTTTACCCTTTATTCCTACTAGTATAGAAGGACAAATCCATGAAGGCAGTACTGCATTTGAACCTAATTACCTTAAAAAAACCCCACTAATATTCTTAAAAATATTCTTAAATAATAAGAACCCAAATATTCTTAAATAATTGAGATAGTATTACTCCAGATAGCTAAGACATGGATATCTAAGGGTATCAAAGTGGTTTTGAAGCTTTCTTATTTTTAATAGACAAGAAGGTATCAATAAGTATTACAGCTTCCATGAATACATAGCAAGATATTAATAAAATATCAGTCATGAAAATCTGACTTGTTCATAATTAATTCGAATATATCTGATACTTTTCTTAGCTAGAAACCATATTTAAAATCAATGACCTGTCAAGTAGCATTTTGAATACAAACTGAAGGTTAAAATAATTCTAATATGGGCAAAACTTCTTTATTCCTATGAACTAATATGACAGTATAAATGTGAAAGATATCATCTGTCACTACCATAACATTGGTTTTTTGGGGGGAAAAAGGAGGAAGGGCTGAGTAGATAACTGCATCTTAAAAGTTCATGGCTATGCATGTTGCTTGAATGCAGTGGCAAACTAATTTAGTTCCACTTGTGATCTTGCAATAATTTCTGTCAATCAGGATGGCATTAATAAAAAACCTCAATCTAAACAGAAGTGCTGTGCAGCGTGTATAATGTATACACTCATTGAAAGAGGCTGAAAAGATTGCAGTCACACAATTAGGGTAACATTTGACAGCTTTAATCACTTTGAATCTCTTCACATCACTTTTAAATGTCAAAACCACCTCCAGAGATCTCATCAGAACAAAGCATTACTTAAATTGCAAATGAAACTATCCAAATTCAGCACACTATTATTAAAAATATTAAAAATGCCCCACATTATTTTACAAAAAACATCCATAAAACATTCTATGATGCAACATTGAAATGAGCAAAACAGGAAACAACTGTGATTCATTAAAAAAATGCTAAATTTACTCTCCATTAGTATGTCATGAGATGTTATTATTCACACTGTGCTGTGCTTTCTTCCCCAAGCAACTAGGATTACCTTTTTCATATGAAAAAAAAAAAAGGAGTATTTAAACTATGAGATCCTTGTAATTTGGTGAGGAAAGATAGATAGATAGAGAAACCTGTAAACAGTTTTTGTATTGATATCGTACAGCAACAGGCTGCTTCTCCTGTTCATTTACAGGTTTTTTGGTCCTTTTTCCACAATGGTTGTAGCTGCTACTTCCATGGCATACTGCCATGTATTGTGTGACTTATTTTTATACACAAATTATACAGTGATCCTATTTACATATAGGATACATGTATTTACATACACACAGTTTTAAATGTACCCTATCCTTTAGTTATTTTTTCTCTGCATTCTTGGAATCATATTTTTGAAGAATTTAAAAATGCAGCAATATGAAATCTATTTCGAAATATTTTTTTAGTCTACGATATCTCAGTTATCCAGTTATTAACTATGACATTAATATTTTTCAATTGTTAGCTTTTTTCCCACCTATACCACCATCCTAGCTGAAAGGAAAATAAGCAGAAAAAATCTCTTTGTGTTGATATTTTGTCTAACAATTACTCAGCAGATATCCTGTAGTGAAGCTAACAGTACTTTACACACATGATTGTACTTTTTGATAGCCTTTCAGAACAGTAAGAAAATCAGCCACTAGAAAGTTGAGGTCCTAATAACAGATGTACAGGTGGATATTTCTTGCCACCCTTGGAAATTCTCTTGAATGATCTCAGGGCATTGCCCAAGTAAAGTACAAGCCCCAGTTTTTCTCTTTTTTTTTTTAATCCAGAGGTCATGACTTCTTATTTTTTGGAGATGTCAAGAAAATATAGTCCTACACTATCTAACATAATATAAGTGGAAATTATATTTTCCCATCATTTTCAAAAATCAGGGCTTCTAAAGAGTTACAAAAGTATTGCGTAGCTGACAAACATTAAATACCAACATTTAAAAATAATCTTATGTGTTTTAATTTTATTTTTCATAGTATTAGATTTAAAAGCCAGCTTTGCTAGAGTGCTGTATTTGATTAAATTAACAGGTAATCTATGTTCAGTGTGAAGAATGAGAAGAGGGAACTGAACAGGACAAAAGTTGCTCCTGTTGAGATGTAGAGGTGTCACTTGCTATTGAAAAACATTTATAAACTGCTCATCTCCCAGACTGAAAACCATTGCAACAATCAGTAAAATTTAAGCACTGTCTAGTTTGAAAAGGATGCAGCTGATCACTAATACAGGGACTCATAGCCAGGAGGGACCACACACAGCATGCCTATTAACAGGTCACCGAGCTCCTTTCTCTTCTCAGTATACCTCGGTGCATGGCAGCCAGTTTCTCACTCAGCAGCACACAGCATGTGCAGCTTTGAACAATTCTACACTGCAGGGAATATTTTGCAGAAGCTACATGATAAGATTACCAAATGGCTTACTCCTTGCTCCCTTTGTCCTTGAGTTTACTCCCTCCAATCATGGGGAAATGCGGTGCATGGTACAAAGGAAAGGTTACTGCCTAAGTGTCACATTCCCCATTTTGTGCTCTGATATAAGTAGCTGTAAGCCTTCATGTTTCTAGGTTTAAGCACACTTTTTGCCTTTGTAGATCTTGTGCAATCACGTTATCCAATTTTTTTAACAGGCTTCATACCTTCAGAATATTGCAAATGTTTTGTGATCTCTTGGCCTGCCCTGCAACCATGGAACTCAGTAAAATCTTAATGTTATTGACTTCCCTGGAATTTCACCTGTTATGTATGGGGTTAATTGTAGATAGCAATACAAAAAACAAGTTATGGGCCTTGTTCTACTGTCTTCTTGTGTGACCTTGTATGAGTCATTTTACCTCAGAGGATTTCGCTTTCTTAATGTGTAAAATGTTCAGAGAACATTAATAATCCTCATTTCATTGTTCTGCAAATCCCTTAAATCGAAAGAATTAAAGTAATTGCAAGATACTTCTCCAATTATCAAATATATGGTGCTGACCAGAAAGGTTCTTTATTCTGTTTAGGCATTTGTAGATCTGAGCTGTGGCACCCATTCAGACTGCAATCTGGTTGTTTACTTACTTTATCTCATAGTGTCACATACAGTAGCATGTTTGAAAAAAACACTGAGGTGACTGGAACGTCCTCCCACAGGGCCAAACACTCTAATGTGAGCATATATTATTCACTAGGTTGTATGCAAGGGAAGGCAATTACAGCAGAAAAAAAGAAATGCTGCAGCATGGGCAGCATTCAGTGTGTTGGAGAAAAACAGAGTCTTGAAAGTCAGGAATTGGATAAATTTATCATCTGTTACTATCACAGTATTGACCAAAGGCCAAACAAGTTTCAAGGCCTTATTAAAGTTGATCTGTACACACAGTTAGTAGAAAGCCAATACCTGATTTTAAGAGCTTGCAATCTAATCAAAGGCTTATTATGAGAAAGTCTTTCTGCGGGAGGATGAAAAACCACAAATGGATGTGTAGGGGCAAATAGAGACAGCTTGTCTGCTCAATTAGATGTTGATTCAATATTCTCAAAACAGCCCTAAGTGAGACAAACAGTGCTGGCATGGGGTCACTCTTGCTTGTGGCCTAGAAAAAGACCAGAATGGTGAAACACTGTTTCTGAAAATGAGGTCAAAAAGGGAATGGACTTAGCAAATTTGTTGTAAGAGCTGAGCAAGTGGTTGGTGGTTTTGGTCAAATGTTTTCAATGTGAAATATCATCAAGGATCCAGTAAGCAGGTTTGCCTGTTGGTAGAGTGGTGTTAGAGAGAGTGATGATTTCCTCTGTTGAGGACTACTGTGTCATTTAGCTAGATGATAGATTTAAAATCTCGTGTAAAAGAGACTCTGGCTTTCCTCTTTTGGTATCTGTGTAGTTTAGTTTTACAAATTAACTACTTTGGCCTTGAGCAACAGCTTGTCAGATTTATTCCATGATAACCATCTCTGATCTGCATTGTAGAAACTTCTGATCAGTACCTGAAGCAGCGGAAGCAATACTATGAAAATAAAAACATTATAGATTTTTCTGTACTGTGATAGAAGCCGTGGCACAATTAAAGTTAATATTCTCTTTAAAAATTCTTGGAAAATATAGCTGTTATCAGTTTATGGAGGATATTACTTTCTTCTCTTTCTTACTAATGAAATTACAATTTAAAAAAATCTGATTTAAATGAATTAGTTTTAATATAAATTGGCAGGAGGTTGACATGATAATGAAAGAAATCTGAAAATTCAGTTGGCTACTTAGTGAAATATCAAGAATTTCTAATTTTGCTATGTGAAATATATATTTTGCAACTCACTTTTTTAAAAGATAAAGATTTTTTCAAACATATACTTGTCTACTGACATATTTGTCATAGTCACTCAAACATGTCTTTCCCACTCTTTTGTGTATGCTAAATGCCTAATGCTCTATTGAACGGCAGCTGATGTTTTCTTCCTCTGTTAGAATAGTATTTTAAGCATCTGTGTGTATATATATAAAAAATTAAGCTTTTTGCTAGTCAATTATAATTCAGAACTCATCTAAGGGTTGAAAAAGACAAAATTATTAGCAAAAGAACTGGGCATGCCCAAGGCTGATGTCCTGGTGAGGAGGGAATTATTTTAATAAGTGTGAGAAAGAGGTTTAAGAATCTAGCTTTCCCACTGGGAAAAGAACTGAGCACAGTATGAATCAAAATTCTAAAGTAAACTAAGCAAGATAGACTGTTACACCATTAACAGGCCAGCTCTTTAAGTTATATTATCCAAGCTTTCAGAATGTAAACGACCTTTCTTCAGGGATGAATTATGGATATCATGTTAAATTTATAACCCACTTCCATTACAAAGACCTATTTTAGCCTCTTGTCTAATTATGATTTAGAAAATTGGTTTGGCCTGAAAATTGTCTGATTTACTCTAAAGGCAAAGGAGAATGTTTCCACAGAGTTTAAAGATAATTTATGGCATAGTTTTTCATGCAGAGGTCATTCAATTATTTCCCTGATTTAAAATTTTGTCTTTTGTCTAAAATTTCTTTGGTTCCACCTGGGTCAAGAATAGCTTATTGTTATCTCTTCAAGTACACTTTTTTTCCTTTTTTTTTTTTCTTATTTGGTGGGGGGAGGGGGTGGCCTTTTTTGTCTTAAATTGGAAGCGATTGAACACTTATGAATTATAGTTCATAAGATGATAAATATTCATCATCATTTTTTGTAACTTGCTGTTTTCTTTCACTATTCCATTGATCAGGGATAAAAAGCTCTAAGGAGAAGGGTTAGACGGAGGCTTTTCAAAAGGGCAGTGTGTACATGCATGTTCTTCTGTTATCTTATTGGAAATCAGGGGAAAACATGAGCCAGAAATTATTTTAGTCCATATGCATCATGTAATTACAGACACATGCCTATTTATAGCTTTAGTAAATTTAGTCACATTTTAGCGCTGCAGTAGACATTATTCTTTTGACAAACTTGTGATAAATTAGTTATTTTAGTGTAAGGAAACTAACTTCAGTGCTGTCTGAGGGCATTGGAAATGTGTTCAGGAGCAGGACAAAATATGTGGGAGGCTTTTCAGTGCCTGCTGTTGAACGAGTTCTTCATTTGAGGAACTATTTTTTTGGATCCAATCAGAAAGAAACATAACCAGCAAAAGAATGAGAAGTCTGTCAGCAGAGGAGAGAACACTCAGACAGAGAAGAGATACTAGGTTAAATTTCCTATTCTAGTAAACTGTAAATAAAAAATGAATATATGCCATAAATCTAGAAACAGTATACTTTTCTTTCAAGCACAGTGGCTTAACAAGATGGAAATCTCATTAATTATATATAAATATTACATTACATTGAGAGATGGAACAAATTCTGCAATTGCAATGGAAAGAAACATCTTAAGATATCATAGAAAGTAGATTATAAAAAAGTTTAAGAATTTTTTCTTGTTTGGGAAAAATTTTTTCCCAATCATGTCCAAAATAAAAGGGCAACACCCACTTTGAAAATTTGGGAGGTAGCCAATTTATTTTTGATTGACAATTTTCATATCATAAAATGAAATACCTTGTAAAGTGTGAGGAGTATACTAGTACTATACACTTAATACAAGAATTGGGAGCAAATTCTACCATATAAAACTGGCTTCCTGTAGGTGTTTCCTACACCAGTCCTAGCATCTTACTCCAAACATCCAGCATGAGTTCCTTCCTTATTTCCAAGTCTTCCAAATTTGGACCCCATTTTAATGATTTCACCAACCACAAGCAAAGTCTTTGTCTGGAACCTCAATACTCCACTGACCATGCCGAGACAAATATTGCCAGGGAGGCTCCCACAGAGCAATCCAGACTCTCTTAAAAGGTAAATTACAAATTGAAGACAACCACAAACTAATCAAAATGTAATAGGAAAATAATTTCACTCTGGTGTGTTTGTCAATGCAGTTAATCCAAGCTTGATTCAATAATGCTACTTTCTGTTTTTTATGAACTGCCCTTGTCAACTTCCTCAAATTATTATTTGAATACATTTGTTGGGTGAACGCTGTCAAAATTACAAGAAAAATAATTTTTAAAAAGTGAAAAGGAAAAAGGTCTCTACAACTCTGAAATGTGCTCTACATAGCAACCTAAAGTGTGAGGTGAAGAAGCCATACCATTTAACACTTATTTATACAAAGATGTTCATGATGTCAGGTAAAAAGGGAATTTACAGTATAATCTTTTAAACCTACTCCCATTAAAAATCTCACATCAAATTTCTGCTTGCAACCTCTTAGTCTGCTCTGCCTTTGACTGATATATTAGAACATAAAGGCATAAAAATCTCTCATAAAAATTGCTCAGAGTGTCTGTAATAGGATGTAGTGAATAAAAGTTGAGACCTGCATTTACATCTTTCCTATGTTTCCCCCTAGAAGCCTATGCTTTCAACATTCCTCAGTAAAGGAATTTCTTTTTCAGCAATCATTGCCATTATTCATACAGCTGCTAAGTGGCAAATCGTAAATGTTGGGTACAAGTGAGTTTATTCAAGGTGTAAGTGAGGCTGAACTTGGGGAACGGGGATCATGGATTGAATTCATACATTATAAACATTATAAATAATAAAAGAATGTTTACAGGAAAAATTGCCAAAATGAACTAGAATTAAAAACAAACTCAGCCATGTTCTGGAGAGCAAGAGCTTTTAATTATTATTTTTCCCTTGGTTTCCTTGCCTGTGGTGTCTCTGTGATAGATATGATAAAAGTTTCTTCTAAAATGTAAAGTGTGAATGCTAAGCACTTTGTAGACTAAAAATGACTGCTATAGTTCCCTTTTGCAGCACAGCTGCCATCCTTTCTCTCTAGTTCTTTCTTCCTTTTCTCTTAACCCTGTGCAGCATTACTTAGTGTAGGGTCTGCCAAACAGGAGGTGAGAGATGATGGACCCCCTGAGGAATGAGAAAATGGAGAGGTTGACTGCACACATTGCACATGAATAGCAGGAGGAGATGCTATTCTACTCTGGTTACTTTCTGCCATCTAAAGGTATCCTCTAAAGTAACTTAGCATTACATAGTGCTTTGAGCAATGAACTGTGAGCCAGGAAACCTGGGTTCTATCCCTCACTGCATAATTTTGAATAAATCAGTTGCCTGGACTCAGTTTCTCAATCTGTAAAACACTCATTATGACTATCTTTGAAAACTGCTTTATGATGTGCCGCTGGAAAGCAAACCAGAAGTGCAAAGTTTCTTTAAATCAACTCTTCACTAATGTAGCAATGAAAAGCCAAGATAACCAATGCAGTGGAAAAACACAAATATTTCTAATCCTTGAAGACTAGCACTGCTAGTGAAAATTACACTGGACATGTTCCTATCCACACATGGACAACCTGCTTATCTTCTCATTATCATGGATGGTTGATTATAAGTTGCTATGTTTATAACAAAATGAAGGGAGGAGGAAGATAAAAGAAGAACAAGGATAGTTGCATTTTCTATATCATTAGGGGAACCATGAAGAAGAGTTTTGCTTAAATTTTGTGTCTACCACATTGTTTCTGTACTTCCACTTCAGCAGCACACATTGGACCTAATGCCTAAGTCTTTCTGATCCCTGTTTCCCTGGATCCAAAAAATTGAGCAACCTCTATATACTGCTTTTATTGATAGTAAAATTCTGATACTGCATGTTCTTCTTACAGGGTCATACAATTATAGTATAGTCTGGGGAACACAGATCTTCTTACAAATAAATGCACATATTATTGAATAAAAATGTGTACATAGAGACAACACAAAATTTGGGGCTTGGGAAACAATAATTGCAGAGATGACTTAACTGTTGAGTCCAATATAATTTTCATCAAGACAGAGAAAAACTGGAGTGTAATTCTGAGTTTGTGGAAGGCATGTTGAGAATGATGATGTCTTTAATTTTATCTTGGATGTCTAGTTCATTGTTGTTTCAAGTTAAACATAGTACCTAACTCCTTCTTCACCTATTACTATTAATCTCTCCAGCTACATCTGTTCCTGGATAAACTCATCATACTGATCCCTTGGCCACGTGGAGGCCTGGCTCATATCCATGCTACTCAAGTTTTCATGCCCTACAGAAAAAATGGTTGAGGTCGGCTGTTTTAACTGCATATCAGCAGAGGTTTGTCATGCTGCTATAACTATCTCATTATCCTTCACCTGCCAATACAGGTGTCTCTCTGTACACTGCTCTATGACACAGCTAGCAGGAGGGCAAAGCGTGTGGAAGCACTGTTTAAGGAATGGAGCTGCCTCAGAGCTCCAGCCAGGCACAGCCTGTTCTGTCTGTGTGTGCTGGTGGCCCTGGCAGGGTGACCCTGGCCCTCGACTGGCAACTCTGCTGGGTGGCTGCTTGGTCCCAGCTGGGCTGGAAGGGCAGTGCAGAAGGTGACAGGAGACACATCTGCTGGAGGTGTGGGGTCCTGCTGAGCCATGTACAGCAAACAAACAGTGCACACCTTTACAGGGACTTTCCCATTTCATGGCAACACAACAGGGCCTTCCTCACTCATGAGGGTGCTGGGGGATAAAACCTTGAATGGCTGTGAAATACTCCAGGGTCAATAACTTTTGTTTAGTAGCTTTCTTTGGGTTTTGGCATGTCTGTAGATTTAAGGATCAACAGAAGACAACTCAGGAAGGTCAGCCTACTGAGAATGTATTCCCAGCTGTTTTGAAGGGATCTAGCCCAGACCAAGAATATTCTTTTAAAAAAATACAGAAAAACAGTACATGAGAGAACCTTGATCTAGAACAAATATGCATATAAAAAGAATTTTGGTTAATTTGAAGAAAGGTGGAAATTAATAATAATTCAAAGAGGAGGCGGTAAGGATAACGGCTGGTTAGTTATAGTTTAATATTTTGACACATAATTAATTTTTTAAAAACTAGTAACAAATAAAAAATCCCCCAAAAGATAACCTAACCATTTTCTCACTTCTACTTTTAAAAAGAGATCCAGCAGAGGTGATTATTTGGTGGGGTGTTTTCCTTTCTGATAAATTTAGTAAGAATATTCCAAACAGACAAAGGAAGAAATTTAGCCTAATACATTTTTAAAACAATGACATTACTTGTGTGCTTGCTATGCATACACACACACATGCACAAAGAAACAAATAAAAACACAAAAAAACCCAAAGCACATAAAAAATAGAAGAATAAAAACAGACATGTTAAAGCAGATGAATATGCATGGCCTCAAAATTCAGAACAAGAAAATTTAGTTATTTTTTCTTTAATCAATATAAATCTGAAACTCAAGGAACATCTTAGGCTGAAAAATTATAAAATGAATTACATACAGACTTGTTCTTTTTCTTCCTACCTCAGATAAACCAAACAACATTTTTACTTGTAAAATATTCTAATGCTAACACTCCAGAGAAGCTAAAGAAAAGCACTCATCATGCTAAATTAATTTCGTAGAAATATTTAGGTAAATGTAAACTTAATGGTGAGTCCCTTTTAAAAATTTATTTTTCAGTCTCAGTTCCACAAATATTTTGGTCAGCAGGTTCATGCTATTTCAGGCTATAATGAAAAATAATCAATGGTCATTATAGAAAAGGACTGGCAGATTTTAATGTGGTGGTGATAGCAAAGGGTAGATTATTGGCTCAGGTAAGACTGTCTATAAAGTGGAAACTTCCTAATTTCTCCGAGGTAAAAAAAGGCAGATTGAAGCTCTACCCAATAGGCTGATAAGGGACAAACAATCACTGTAAAGAAGGTAAATTAATCCTTAATCTCAAAAGTGTTCTGTATACAGGTGATGCCTATATTATTATTGATACACCACACTGATATTGATTATCACTGATTTTAGTGTTCAGTATGGCTCTGCACAATGGTAAGTGCCAACTGCAGATGGAAGTCTTTCAGATACAAACCAAATTATAATGTGTTTTATTCAGAACTATCTTTCATTAACCTTAGGAAATTCCATTACCATTCGTATTGTTACTAATGGAACCAAATAACCAGCAACCACACGTAAGGCAAAAATCCTACATTTGTTTCCTGCTGAGCTGTATAACTTTTTACATGACACTTTATTGTAATTCAAAACTTTTATGTGTATTTTTCTTGTGCATGCCAAAGTGGAACTGACTGTCTCAAAGTTTATCAATGAGAAACAGCTTGTTTAGCAAATGGAGCATCCTCACCTAGATTATTTTAGTGTTGTACTGTGACTTGTGCTATGACATCCTTTAATTCTTATTTCATGCCTGAAATTTAAAATTAGATATGCTGAGGAAGTTGGCAAGAATTTTTCATTTTTAATGTTCACTGGATTTCCTTCTGATAAGCATAGTAAAGTTGCAGTTGGGACTGCATCTCAAATGGTTGGAGGGCACACTTTCAACATTTGACTGAATTTGCAGCTAGGATAAGGAAAAGCCCAGCAGCAATAATGAAAGCCATATTTCAGTATCCCAGGGAAAATGAACATGTCTGGTCGTCTCCATTTTCGTTGCAAATAGTGAGAGTGGAACTATTTCCATCAGCTGGCTTGTACAGAATAGATTTATCTTCTGCAACCATAATACATAGTGCAGAGAAAGTCTAATAGATGCTTAAATCTTCATTTATCTCCAAATAAATAAAATACTTTTATAGTACCATCCCATTAAATTAATTTTGTGAATTTAGTCTCTACAAAGAACTTTCAATTAAATGTTAGTAAATGCCACTGAGGTACAAAGTGAAGTTTAATTTATAAACACGTTTCTTTCTCATTGCATAGATACTTAAGTGTCACAATGGGTAAGTAAATCCTAAAAACTGCCTTTTGTTCACTGTCATAAATTATGTCTAAAGAAAAAAAGATTCATTAGTCCTGATTCTTGTGACAAGGTTGGAACTGATTGAAACACAGATGAAGTGTTTTATTAACTATAAGTACTGATTTTTCAGTTTATGGCTACAGGAAAAGAATTTTTCTTGAAATAAAATTTTGTCTCTACAGATTTAAAAACAGTACATTTCCCTGAAAGATAACTTTTACCTTTGGTGTGTTCTGAGAACTGAAGAAATTAATAGCCAGGGAACTACATAGCCAAACTAACATAATTATTATTAGTCTTATTCATTTGCTATTGAAGTTTAATTTTTTAAGACTCATGACACAACATTTGTCCTGGAAATCAAACATCCTTTTTTTCGTCGTGTGGGACCTTGGCTACCTACACACAAAGGTAGCCAAGCCTTTGCCCACATCTCCTTGTATCCCTTCTCCACAGAAGTGCTCAATTCCCATCTGTGCTGCACAATGGGAGTGCGGTGCTGGTATTTCTGGCATTGCAGCACAACACTGGCCAGAGCAAATCAGCCCTTTTAAAAGATGAGTGGCTATACAGCCACTCATATGGGAGCTGAGTAGCTTTGAGGGCATCCATGCAGAGCTTTTACATCAGTGTGCTGCCTACAGAGATATTTGGGAAAAAAGGGGAAGTTCCAATCGCGCACTACGTTGTTGGAGAAAATAAAGTCATCTGGACAGGCACAGACTAAGTCAATTCTCTCTGCTCCCACGCTGGAAACATTAGGAAAAAGCATTTAGTGCTGTCTGAGTTCATATATAGTCTTGGCTTTTAGGAGTCAAGACCTAAGAAAAGCAGTGAAATTCTGTCTGTGCACAGAAGCAGAACTTTAGACTCCAAAAACGTGTGATTTCACTCTCAGTGGCATGGGCAGTTAATCAGCTACTGCCCACAGCCTTTCTCCCACTCAGATGTTGCCCTTTCTCCTATGCCAGCATAGCTGTGTGCACACCACATGGAAATGCAGAGTGAGGAAATGACATGAGTAAAAGAAACCTTCTATCCCTTTACTATTTCCTTTTTGGCTTTACCCCTCACTTCTCCAGTGCAGTTCACTGTGCAGCCTGCTCCTCACCTCTGTTCACACAGGCACAGGATGGGAACAAGACAGGGACAGCAGCTTCCCAGGCTAATTGTGCAGGAGCAAAACAATAATTCCTTTCATTTGATTTGCAAACAATTTGATTAATATCTTACCAGAAACTAGTTAGGAGTCAGAAATAATTTTTAACTTTTGTGGAACTTGCTCCCACAACACAGCAGAGAAAAGAAGTGAATAAACTTGTTTTGGAATATAAATCTCCTTTCTGCACTTCCCAGCTGCCCACAGCAGGGTTTTCTGCTCCTTGAAACTTGTTAGTAAAATCTGACTTTAGAAGCTAGTGGATCACATCACCTCTTTGTCTCATGGATGTGAATAGTTCGTGAGTCAAATGTATTAACTGTCTTTCAAAGCAACTGAAAATCCTGTGGATCCCTGGTAATCCACTATGCCGGGTACATCTGTCATTGACTAATTTTTTTTAATGGACAAAAATTCATGCTCATTATTTTAATGAAATCATTAATTTTGTAATTAAAGTAAATGTTTACAAATATATTAACCCAATTGTTATACTTTTTAACAAAATTGAAGTCATCACTTTACCTTGCACTGATGTTTAATTTATCCCATTTAAATTGAGAACTTATAAATCAAAACTTATGTGGCAACACTATTTTTTTTTTCTATTAACATTTCTGCATCTGTTTGCACTAGCAGGAGGTTGGTTTTGGTTTTGGTTTTGGGTTTTTTTTCCATTTCTGGAAATAACCCAAAAATAAGGTAAAATCACACACAAACAACAAAAGGAGACAACCAAAGGACTTACATAAAACTTCTTCTAAATACATTGTTCTAGTAATATTCAGAGCCTTCCTTTCTCCTTCACTTGTGCTGTATGTCACCTCTTGAAACATTCTCCCCAGAGTATTGAATGCGCTTTAATGTTTTCATATGGCAATCAATAATTATCAATTATACACTTAGTCATATAGTGCCAAACCCTTCCATTTAATACTTGGTTCATCAATTGTTCATATATACGTTCTGTCAAGCAGCTTAATGGTATGATTGAATTGTGTGCTATTGATTTTCTATCTGTCAAGTTTATGCAGTGATTTGGAAATACTGGGCCTATACGCTGATATAATTTCCTTGCCTTCAACAGAGTCATTATTCTATTGGTGTAAGGGACCAGATAATCAGATTGCCAAACATCTGGAGCGAAAGACCTTTTTGGTGAGGGTATAACACTGCCCTCTACAGTCTTTTTGCCTAACAAAGTTAGGTTGTAGTTCCTTTTAAAATGTGAGATTACTTCGTTTGCATATACTTCATTACGTATACTCTTATTGTACCTGTAACTAACTTTAAACTAATCTATATGAGCCTTCATGGTTTAAAATATATAGGCTAACAATGAGGAGATAGGCATGTCAGATTTCTGTTAAAAAGATGCCATAATCTTTAAAAATAAAATCAAGACCTGGATATGGCAATTGAAAATGTGCAGAGTACTGTGCTTACTCATATTTGTAGTCGACCTGGGATATATTGGGTAAACCCAGTCAGTTTAGTGATTTGATACCTGTTACAATAAAATTATCTAGGTCAGTTAGACATTAGCTCGACAGCAAACATACGACTAATGAAGATTTGGAACAATCAACCCTTCTGACAGCAGGGTATTTCTTGTTGTACTTCCTTTTCTGAATGCTCTGAAATAGTAGGTTTCCAGAATAATACAATGCTTCTTTCCCTCTTACAACTTGAATTTTCTTAAGAAAAGACAAAGACTGGTAAAGATAAACTCAATTAACTGAAAAAGTAGCTTAAACACTGAAAGCAACAGATGAAAAATGCTTAACATCACAGCTATTCGGTCATGTCTTGCACACCTACATATTCTAGGAAACCTGAAAATAATTTCTCTACTTTATTTCCTGATGTATTAACCTTCCTGCTTCCTCCTGCCAGGAAGAAAACCACCATAACAAAAAGGAAAAAAAAAAAAAACCCTTATACAAAAATAAAAAGGAGCCCTCCACCTCTATATAACTGACAACAACTTTGAATGACAGCATGTGGAGCAAAGTATATATATTCAAACACCTCACTCTTATAAATGGGTTGCTTTTCATATTCAAATAAATGCCCGCTAATAAATACCAGAATCCTAACTACATCCCACAAGGAAATCTCATTAAAACTTATTCTTTCCATCCTTCTATGTCCTCTCCAAATGTTAGAGATAAAATCCTCTTTTTAGTACTCCTGGAAGATTTACACATATAAAATTTTTTTGAAGCAGTTGAAGAAGTAAATCTTCATAAAGAGACTTTTCTGACAAGGTCTTCTTCATATTTAAATTATAGAAACCAGAACTTAACTAACAGCTTAAGTATTCCCATCTTCACAGTGTGGTGTAAATAGAAATGAAATCCCTTAACCTGATGACAAGCTATGTAGGGTTGTTATACAGTTTTCAGTTGACTATATTTTACAATGGAAAGACATGGGGGAAGTTAGCCCTGACACTGACTAGAAGAATAAACTCGTAGAAGAATCTCAGTGGATTGTAAATAGCGGGGAGACCGGTTTAAAGATTAGGGGAAATATTCTGACCTTATAACCTTTTAAACAGCTGAATGAGAAGCTTTAAGAAATAGGTACAGCTCCATTGACATCAACAAATATAACATCAACCAGTATATATCTGAGGGCAGAATTTCTCTATGAGACAAAATTTTACCTGATACTCTAAGCTCTCTTTTTTTTTTCTCTCAACATATTAGAAAGTGGCATGCAAACTGTTTTTAAAGACTAGCACCACTAACTAAATTTTCATTTATCCTATATATTGTATTCCATATCTGCATGAGATGGAGATATCAGGGGGGATGTGGGACTAGAGGTGGACTCCCAAATCTTAGATGCAAAGTTTTCCTTGAGCTGTCAAAACACAAGATATATTTCCAAAGACAGACAGTTTAAACATGTAGTATAATACAGCAGCACCAAGTAGTGTCAATAAGGATTGAAGGGATTTTAAAAGTGAAGATTTTCATTGACCTTTGGAAATGTATTACTGAATCAGAACTTTTTTTTCTATAATCAGTGAATTTATAGCACTGGTGTTTTACTTGTCACTGCCAACGGGACTGACAGTGCACACCCAGGAAAAAGGGCATTCCTAATGCTGCTGTCTGCATTGTAAACTAAGTTACATAATTTCCTCTGAAATTCAGTAAACATAACTGTAATACGTAAGTAAAAATGGGTCAGCATCCAACTGTCAGCTGAGCCTGCAGCTATTAAGGTTATTCTGAAACATGTGTCTCTTTGGGATTAGACTGCAAATCTCCAAACAAAAGTCTATCCTATTGTTAGGAGTATCTCCTAATAGTAGCTGGATCAAAAGAAAAACTTTCCTGCTATTTTTTGTTCCTGGCTGTGTCCTAAACCAAGATTTTTAGTCATGGGAAAAAGATAAAAAAAATCTGCTTTTCAGAAAAGCAGAATAACAGTTATGAAAGGCATTGACTTGACAGATCCAAAGATTGATATGCCTTACTTTTGTAAAACAGATCACTGTGCCTTTTAAAATTCTAAATCCATTCCAAGTAGGTAACAGATCACTTTATGAATTCAGGCCTACGTGTATAGGAATTCATCCATGCATTTAACAGTTTTTTACCTTAACTCTGAATCAGAAAGGGCCACGTCCAGAGCAAGTCTGCTTCACTGTGATAGGAATTCTGTAACAGAGACACACAGTACTGTGCCATGTGAGCTGATTCTACAATAAACAGCAGAATATTTTGCTCTCTAGCTGTTTAGTAACAATTTAATATCAAACATCTTCTAATCCCATATCATCTCCATGCTATCACTTGACTCCTTGTTGTATAATGTAGAATCATTTAATTCCTTCTAGAAATGGCATGTCCTGTTGTGAGAAATACCGCATCAATTCCAATCCTGGTCTTTCCCTAAACTTTCTGACACTTTCAATAAAGTTTTACTTGGTTTCATCCTTTCTCCCTTACATCTAAAATCTCTTTCTATAGAGTATCATCTAAATTGCAAATCTCTACGGTCAGTCTGGTGAGTGGTTATTCCTAATTAGGTGCCAACAGAACTTGTATCATCTTAGAGTAAGTGAACAAGCCATGTCAAAGCTACAGAACTCCCAAAAACTTTAATTAAAATTTAATATTGTCTCATATTACTTGAAATATTTACAGCAAACATCTATATATGTCCACTGAAATGCACATTAACATCCCTCATTTCTTCTATAGGATTGCAAGCATGCTTCTAACAGGCTTCTAATCATGCTTAGAGCATGAATATATACAAGAGCTGATGACTGTGCTTGTGATAGGCATCTCAATTTTTAATGTCTCTGAGAATTCGGCAGGGATTTTGAAATAGTATCTGAAAAATATGTGTGGAAATCCAAAAAAAATCTAGATTGCCCACACTGTAGGTAACTTGAATACATCTCATTACCACACACAAGATGTATATCCACTAGTGCTCTCCTTTTATTTATCTGGAGGACATCTCACATATTAAAAACTCCAAAAGGTTTACTAGCTTCAAAAAAAAAAGGCTTATCTCTTTCTCAAAGTAAAAGTGTAAATTTCAGCCAATTTTAGTGAGAATTCTGAAATGTTTGAAAACTTCAGTCTGTGAAGAACATAGCTCTGAGTAGATGAAAAGACTAGCCTTTGCCAGCGTACTCTCACTGAAAATATTTGAAGTGATGGCTAGCAGAAATGTGAATATTTGGGAATGCTTTGTACTGAAAACTCTATTCATATCCCTTTTGATATACAAACAGTTAAATACAATATAGATATTTCTGTCAGTTCATTTACTGTCTCTGTAGCTGAAATACAATATTTGTCTCTGGTACTGCTGCATTTAATCCATCTATGAGTCTATCTATAGGCTTATTTGGTAATTATTCATTAAAGAATTTCTAGTAGCACAAGCATGAGGTGTATAAATTTGAGACAGTTTTCTTCAGAGATGGGATTTGTATTTTGTTCTAAGCGCTCTGTAAGAACCAGTGAAAACTACATGGAGTTCTTATTCATGAGAACAAGAACAAGAAAGTCAAAAATTACTAACAATGTAGATGAAGTAACTCCACATGGTTTAGGTATTTTTAAAGGTTTTTTATTTTATTCTAATGGTCTTGGTAGCTCAATGTGTAGAAAGCAATTTGTTGAGTTCTGTTGTCTTCAAAGTACTTGCAGTAATGCTGATGGTGAGAATTTAAACAAAAGGATGAATTGATCCATTGCACTAAGGTTACATAATAGTACATACATAATAGCATTACAGTATTCCACCCATTTACTGCAGAACACCTTTAGAAGAGTTTGCCATGCAGTGAGCCATGCTTTGAGCTTTACCTGGAGCTGTATAACTACAGATCCAGTCCCAGAGCTTCTTTCTTGATCGTTGCTATTGAAATGTAAAGTATGGTAAGAGATGTCCTTGGAGTACTCACACACAGAATAGGCTGTTCTTTATTTTGAAACAATAGGCAACATTTCCATGGGCTGGTGTACTTGGATCAGACCGTCACAACAGTTAAAGCAAATTAATAAAACAGCTGCTCTCCACTTTGCCTCGACTTTGCTGCTGCCTATAGAAGAAGCGGGAACTGGAGTCACCTCTGTCTGATTTTTTCCCAGGGGTTACTCTGCTATTCTTGGGTTTCACTTATTTTTCTTTGTGACTAGGGCATAATTTTATCCCAATCATATTTATTCCCCTCACGCCTGTTACACTAGTTCAACGTTACTCTCAGGACATATCCTTCTGCAGAAGATGGTAGGTTGTCCTATCAAGGCTGATCCCATTTCCGCTTCCACTCAGTACCAAACTTCTTTGAAAATCGGCATTTTTCCTTTTGCTAGGGAATTGAGCGTATATAATTTGTGCATCAGAACAGACAGGACAACAAAAAAACAAATCACAACACTATTCTTTTTTTGGTTGTGGTTTTGATTTGCTTATTTCTTTAGTCAATTGCAGAATAATTACCAGCACCTAGGTACAATATCAATTTCAACTTGATAATTGGACCTTTTTTTCCTGGCTCCATGATTCAGCACAGAAGTGATAATTCTTATATGACAGAACCTTTTTTTCTTTTCATTTCAAATCCCTCAGTGTCATGGTGAAAATAATTTTCCTGTTGCTGTTTTAAGACATAATTAAACAATTTGGTTTAATGCTTTAAGTTATTTTATTTTCTGTTATATTAAGTAAAGCTTCCCTACATAACAGCGTAACATAAAAGTTATTTACATAACAGTAAGAACCCTTGGTGATTTTTCACTGGCTTAATATCTGCTCAACCTAGAACAGTGAGTTGTAAATTAGGTTTTATCCAGATCTTTCTCTAGTACCAGTGAATACACTATGTTTTCCTCAGATTTCAAGTTTAAAAAAAATGCAACCAAAGTACCAGAAAATATGTAAGCAAAATATAACATAATAATATAATTACAACCATTTTCAATAAGTCAGCATTTCTTTTAGTTTTTGTTTCCCTTCTGAAAAGCAATGTAGGCAATAATTTTAAATTAGGTTACATGAGAATATTATTTGTGTAACAGAAATAGGTTTCTTATTTTAATTAAGTTTAATGGATCTCGCTTCTGAAATGAAGAGAATCAGCCTTGGAAATACTGGGTGTCTCCAACTGCGGGTAGGTAGTACAACTCTCTAAAAATTTATTTCTTTAGATACAATGTATACAAATCTTTCAGAATTTGGCTTTATTTTTGTCAATCGCATTCAGTCATTTAGCTTTTGGTTCTTTTTTTTTGGTATGAATATATGTTTCAGGATACTACCTGTTGCTGCATCAATGAATATTAACTGAAAAATTGCCACCCCGACAAGGAACAATGGGCTCTGTGTAAGAATCAGATCAACAATGTGTGGTGAGTCATGGGAAATGGGCATTTTTCTAAATAATTGTGATAAACTGTGAAGGTCTGCCACAAACTGTAACCAGGACACAGGAAATGCAATTCCCTTTATAGAAAGTGTCCGTAAAGTTAAGGGACCAGGACTAAGACTTAAAAATAAAGTACTAGGGACCAGATTTGATAACCTACTATTTTTACTGTGACATTCCTGGTATCTGATACTCTTTCAACTCAGTGTCCTTTTACTGAGGAGCACTTGACATGTTTCTTGACACTAAGTAAAAACAAATATAAATAACTAAAACAGAAAAATACCTTTTAACCCAAAAGATTAAACAGTACAAGATATATTGATTTTAAAAGTTCTTATATCTTCAAGTAATCTTACACTAGGAATGCTTGTGGCTTTTTAAAGTTTGCGTTTGATAGTGTCATTATAAGTAAAATAGAAAAAATGAAGCTCATTCTAAAAGAAATATTAAGACAAGAGGGAGGAATGGTGTACAAGCAAAAATAATGAAGTTGAAAATGTTTTAGAAAGGGAGAAATCCATTCACCAAAACAGGATGAGTTTTGGTGTGAGATAGTAGAAAATGGTCACAATGCTTAACAAAAGGAAGAAAGAGACAGAGAAACCATAAAATTACATGCACAGGAAAAAATACATAATTTTAAGAAAGTAAATGTGGATTGGGTTAAGAAAGAGAGCAAAGAATTACACAGCTTTTCTGGCAATGTTCTCTTTTCACTTTGTGAAAGGTGTTGTGGGGTGAAAAAACCACAAAAAATAGCTTAAAATTTCAGCGGGCATGCAGGGGAAAAAACCACAAAGTTTCATACCAGATATAACCAGTATAACTGATTAATCTAAATAGCACGTAAATTCGCTCCAGCCTGAGCACATAAAGATGGAAAATAATATTGACATGAAGGTAACTTTAAAGTTATGCAGAAGTTAAAAGAATTGTGTTTAGAAAGTGCCTTTGGGAGTTATTGCTGAAAATTTCTTTCTTATTGCTGAGTGTTATTTTGTTTCTGTGCATAGATATGCCCACCTCTCTTTCACCTTAGAGATTTAGGCTAAACCTTCAGGATGAGAATCAGCACTAGCTGCAGAGAAACGGAGATACTTGTTTTAAGCGATCAGGTTCCCGAAGCAGAAGCAGAGTCACATTATCACAGAAGATTTAGCCACACCGTGCTGGTCTGGAAGGAGGTGTGTTTTACTCCTGGTAGCACCTACACGGTGCAGTTAAAGCCAAAAAGTGCAGGTGCTGCCTCTGTCCTGGCCGCCCCTCCCAGGAGCCTCCAGCGTGGCTGCCATCAATCGCAGCTGTCGCTGGTTTCGTGCCAATGATGAAGCTTCTTGCAGGATACTTCAGTATCACTTGCAAGGGTCATAATTTTTTCTCACTCTGACCTAACTTTATTGATCCTCCCCTGAGAGGAGCGGCACCCCTTGCAGCTTTATGGGACCATTCGAACAATCTAAGAATGATTTATTTTAGCCTTAAGGAAAAAGACATCAAGACTTGCTACTGGCTTGCTGAGATTTCTCTGAGATCTCGTGTTGTGAAAATACTAAACACAAGTCAGAATATACTTGAACAGTGGAAAGCACTGCAAAACTTTATAACATTATTAGGCTTCATGTTATAATTGGGTGATGCTTCCACTTAACACGCAATTTATTTTATTCAATATTGATAAGATTTAATGGATGATGTATTTGATTCAAGGCTTTGATACAAATGTAGAGTCTTAATTAACAAGTGATATATTTGATGCAGTGAATAATGCATCTGATTTAATAGAGGATGCACTCTATCTGCAGCTGAAGGTGATTGGTCTTTTTAGTGAGAGATTAATTCATTTCAGAAGATGATGTATCACTTTCAATATGAACTAAATCAAATTTTTAATACACATTTTTTTCCAGTGTGCAAAGTAGCACAAGGAACAAGTTTGCCCTCAAGTGGACTTCAAAGGCAGATCACACCTCCAAGGCAGTAGGCAGGTTAAATCAGTGGTTAATTAATTCGTATTATCATATGGGTGGAACCAAGTTCTAAGAAACTATTGCCTTCTCATTCAACATTTATTCCTAAGTGAAAATATGTTAAATTTATTTAATCAGAGAGCCGCAAAAGTGTAATAATCTATTAAAAAGATTGAAAATAATAATTGAATTATTCAAGATGCAAAATGTATTTGAGTTTGAGATATTGAAGAGGTAAAATGAAATGTCCTATTGTAGCATGTATTTTTCTTAGGTCATAAAGCCTTGGTAGATTTGACAAAATGTACTTTAACTTTATGAATTCATCTCATCAATGCCAGTGCTTTTGCATCTTTTAATTTGGAGAAATTGTTACTTATTTCCTAAATCATCCGAAAGAGTCAATGGGAGAGCTTCAGTTCATACCACTGAAGTTTTCAGCTCCTGTATATAGAAAACTAGCCAGGTTTATCACATTGAAATCACACGAAGGCTATATGGACCCAATATTTCATTTACACTTTCTGTGATGTGAAAACCTCTGTGTTCTCTCATTATTCTGTCAAGCCTTTATTTTTCTGTTCAGAGCTCCATAAATTCAATATTCTATGCTTTTAATCTAATTTGTTGACAAGTGAAAATGACCTAGGTTCAAGACAACTCCAGCTAGTTTTTTTTTTTAATTACATATTTAGAACTATAGGAGTATTAGGACATGCATATATAACCTAATGAGTATATAATGGCTCTCATGCTAGTACATAATATTCCTAGGAATTTAATTATAAACATCTGACTCTTTGGTATTTAAACAGGAAAATGACTGTTTAAGTACAATGCAGTTAAGGAATAATAAACCTTCTGGCACATTCTTCATTCAGATGTTGCACTCAAAAATAGAATTAAAAGAGATTCACCAGGAGTGAAAACTATTCTGAGGTAAACTGATTTTATCTTTCTTAACATATGATGGATCTTATCATTGTCTTGGACATATACATTCAGTTTAGTGTGTACCAAAATTACAAGCTAGAAGTAAACAAACCATTAAAAAAATCTTTTAAATCCTTTTTTCCATTTTTCACCCAAAAATAAACCACTTCCCATTTAACCACAGCACAAAGATTAGCATTTTTAAAATATTTGATAACATTAAAAAAAACCCACTTAATTTAAAAACAAAAATTTGGATCATATAGAATTAGGTATTTTACAACATAAAAAACCAAATATGGACATCCTAATGATGCTAGACAACAATGGATAGTGTATGGATTTGGACAAGATTTACAGGTCACAGTTTTTGACAGATCATGGCATCTATTTCTGCAACCCAGAGACTTACTATTTGAGATAAATCATTGAGAAATAATTATACAACTGCATCTCTATGACCCATATTTACCCTTAATAGGTGATTTCAGTTCATAATAAATTGTGAGCTATCCATAACTTGTCTATAACTACAGACTCAAGCTATCAGGCTTTTCAGTGATCGAAAAATGTTAACCACAAAAATTCTGCAGATATGATTATGCAAAGGCAAGTGTATATATTATTTATATCATATACGGCAAATGATTCAAGCTGCTAAAAAGCTAATCATGCAGCCTGGTCTAGAGGAAGATGCCCCTTTCAGGGCAGGGGATTTGGAACTAGATGACCTTTAAGGTTCCTTCCAACCCAAAACATTCTATGATCCCTAACTCAGGGAAGAAAAATACCACTGCAGGATTAAAAATGAAGAAAGATGAAATAGTATTTATTTTCCACTTTCTGTTGCATGAGATACAGAATAGGAAGAGTTAATTAAAGGTAAAAATATTTCCAAGGAATGTAAATTACTCTTTCAATTTTGCACTAAGTTCTCTTGGTGTGGCTATGGAGGCAAGGACAGACAAGTCTTCATAAAATTGCAGAGGATGTAGCCTAGTTTTGTTGGTCTACATAACTGCTCTTCCTGTGGTTCTGTTTTGGAAAGGCAGATGAAGGCTCCCCTCAGCTTTCCAAGAGCTTTTTCTCCATTATGTTACTCAACACCTCGAATGCAATCTGATGAGAGGGAAGATGATTTGTAACATCTACAAGTTGGCCATTTGAGGAAATTTCCAATGGTTTTATGTAATATTTAATACTCATTTAAAAGGAATCAGATCTTATATTCATTACAAAGCAATGAATAACCATTTTATTAATAATTTAATAAAATTTTCTGATTTTTGTTGAATTAAAGTAGAAACAGGAAAAACATACCACCATGAGAAAATACCAAAATAGCGTTATGCTCACTTTACTGAAAACGGGATAAGAAAATTGCCTCTGCCATGGAAATTAGGAAAAGTAGATAAAAAGAGATTTGTGAGTAGTGCTACAAACTTTATGACTTTGTGTGTCTTCAATGGAGTCATTAGCAGGGGCTTGCAGATATGTGGGAATCCTGTTCCATAAAAGGGAGTTGAAGTTATGTTAGGTGAAGTGGTTTTAGAACAGGAGTACTAAGGGGCATAAGGGAGCCTAACCTACCAGAAAATAGGAAAAATAATTGTTAGACCTTTCAACAGTTAGGCTTGAGGAGAATTAGAGTGGAAAAGATGGTCAGAATGACCTGATATTAAACAGGAAGGAAGAATAAGGTTTACTTTAATTAATGTCATGCTTTCTTTAAGATGAAGGTTATACAATGCCATTAACTACTAACCCATAATTGTTGAAGAGAAATGTTAAGAAAACTGTTTTACAATTTCTATGGAGTTCAGTTGGTGTATTTTATTCTGAGCTCAGATGTCCTCACTTAACTCCAAAATAAAATTGCAAAAGCTGACACATTCCTCTAACTTAGTCATTCTTCTCCATTTAAATAGGTGAAGTACTACATTTACTTCCCTAACCAAACGGGGGAAATTTGTTGCTGTACTTAGTCATGATTTCTTGGCAATCGGCAAAGCTGATCCTCTCTCTAAAACTGGTTTTTTATTTGTTGAATAAACATAAATAAGACAATTTTTTGGTTTTGCTGGCAAAACTAATTAAAATTTGTCTAATCACAAAAGCTCTCTCTCTGCAGAAATTCCTCTGTTTTCAGTATAATTTCTTTCATGTCCCAAAGACTGTGGGTCTAACATATTTAAAATTCTAATCAAACAGCAAAAACAGAGTAATAATTTTTTTTTCCATAGGAACCATCTTGGATATTATAGTCTAGTCAGAATAAATATTAAATATTTGCCCTTTTCCTATATTTTCTAAAAATTTCCAGTCCATTCTATTGTAGATATTTTAATATTCTTTAATTCATTGATGCTAGATAACTGCATGGTATGAAATACTCAGTTCTAAGTGTTATTAATTTAACTTCAATTCACTTCAATTTTGAGAGAAAAACAAAACTTTCCTCTTTTGACATTGCTAGGATCTTTTCCCCTCTTCCACATAAAATTGCAATATTTCATTTGGTTTACTGTTTATGGTGTGAGAAGTGGTACAATAAGTGAGGTTTTATCACTGTTTAATTATGCTAAAGTAGGCCAAAGATGCTTCAGGCTTCCAGGTTTTAGCGTGTGCTCAATATTACAACAAAGTTCATCTTAAAGAAGTCATTCAATTATGAATTCTTTAGTAATATTATTTAAAATTCTAACGTTTATTATCCTGCTACTTACAGTTATCTTAATAAAATAAGATAATGAATTTTTAACTTAAAAATTGTACCAATGTTTTTCTTATGATAGAAATGAGAGATTTTATGAGGAAGGACATTTCGTTGTTAAGGATTTCATAGCTAAAAAGGATAAAGCTGGGTTCTTCTTCTATTAGCTTTTTTTATTCAATTTCCCCAAACTTTGTGTCTACACTAGTGACCTGGACTAGGAGAGGTTATTTACAATAAAATTATCAATACTCTTGAAATTTAAAAAATTCAGATCTCAGTGAATGGCAGTCTTATGAGCTCATGATACGTTTTATATGCTATATTTTACTGGATGCTATAGAATTTCCAGACACAAAGATTTAAGCCGAAGTTAAGACTTTGACTTATATCAAGAATCAGAAGAAAAATTATAGAAATGCTACAGTTTGAAGACTGAAAAATGGCCTTTTAGTATGGAATGGACTACTGGATTTCTGCTCTCAAGTGCCTCTCTGATTTCTTGTACAAGCCAAATTGATCATCAATTTTTCTAAGGAGAATAATCAATACAGTAAGGCATTAGGCTAAGATTCTTGCATTATTATCATGATTTGTTCTCATGGGTATTATCAGGGAAGTTCGGGAACTTCTGACTTTTCCTCCTTTATTTTAGGTGAATAATTCTGACAGACAACTTATATAATCAATTTTCATTTTAAAGGTAAATACACAGTTTAAATAATCAGAATTTTCAATTGTGTTTTGATTCTGTTTCCAAAGCCCTGGGCATCCTCTCCTTATGTGAAATTATTTGTGGGTATTTTAAAAACTGCCAGGCTCTGACATCTTCCAATCTGTCCAACATCTTGTTCTTGCATCTCCATGACAGTAATTTTACCAGGTCTTTGCATTTCTGGTCAACTGGGATGGCATTGTTAAGTAACCCAGTGACTTCCCAGCTGTGAGGGATGAGGATCTCTTGTTGGGAGTTTCCAAAGGTATAGTCACCTAACAGGCTGATTCTGGACAAAGGCAGCAAGCCATTAAAAATACTGGTGATTACAAATGAAAAACCCAGATAACTCCAGAGGCAAAGAGCCACCTATAAAAAGCCTTAATTTCTGACCAGGAAATCAGGAGTAATAACTCATCGGGTATAGATTGTTCTTTACAAACAGTTGAAGATTCCTCTTTAGAGACAATGTGAGTCTCATGTTACAAATAAGAGATCTCTTTTTTTGCTCTTGGTCGTGAATAAATCATATTACACTGTCCTCTTTGAGAAGATTCAATTGACTGACCAGGTCAGAGGCTGGAAGTTAGCAGAGATACTTCATGACTTAGTATGTTTTGTTAACACATCTAAGAGAATTTATTTCCTAGTGATCCACATAAAGTTCATAAGCTGCTTTTTGTGTTCTCAGTATGGAGAACAAAAGTGTCTCATCCATTTTAATTAATCCATATTCTACAGAGAAAAAGAGAGAAAGAGCTATATCAATTCAAGATCACAATTTATGAAGACAGCAGAAGAATCAATATGTTTTATGGCCCAGTTTATCATCTATGACTTTGACTATTGCCTTCTTTGAAATTTAGGTTCATAGTGTAATAATAAATTATTCATTTCTGGCATGTCTAGATGAGCATGAAAGCTTCATACCATTGCTGAGAAACACCCAATGAGAGATGACAAAGTTAAGTTTTTCAAGTTCCAGTTCTCAACACCTGTTCCCTGATAGAATTTCCCAAAATAATCACTTGTTTCAAAATGAATCCTTGTTAGACATGATTGCAAGAAACAGAAATTGACTGTACAATATAGAGGTCACCACTCATCACTGTGGTTTGGCAGCTGTCCTTAGCTGCTGGGCCAAGCAATGCTTTGAAAGGGCTTGTAAATACTATACACTATTACTTCTCAATATGACAGCTCTGTATCAATTACAAATTAAATAAAGTAAAAATATCTTTAATTTACTCATGGTTAAGAGTAGCCTTGATGGTTTCAGTGACTGGGTAAATCACTGAAAATATTTTCATGTTATATTCAGATTGAAATATTAGAATACTAATTTTTCCTCATCATAAGCTCATACGGTATATATCCAAATGTGCCTTCCAGACAAAGTCTGTTAGCTTGGTTTTGAGCTAAGATTAATATTTTCTCCTCATTGTCTTCCAGCAATATCTCTATCTTGCCTTTATGTTCCTTCATACATAAAAGACCCCGAAGCATTCCCCAGACATCTTATACTTTAAGACCTAGAAGCTCCTGCTGAACAGAGGAAAGGATTCCTACTTGACTGGCAGCACTGGGTATTATTTCCCACTCTCTGAATTTTAATGCAACCATGTCCAGGTGGAAATAAAAGGTTCAGTGTTACAAAGTCTGATAATTGACAAGTGTGGATAATGTTTGCTCAATGTGATGAACAAAAAAGGGTCTTATTTTATTTAAAAAAAGGTCATTTTAGTGTAACTGTAATCACAACAATTACAAGCTTCTCTTGATGCTAACCAAGAGAAGCCAGTAACAAAACTCATACTTTACATAAATTTCATCACATTTGAGCAAATGTGTAAATTTTGAAAGAAAAAAAAACACTCTAGATTTTGTATAAGATAATCTTTATTTTATCTTTGGATATTCCATTCACTAAATAATTTATGAAGTCCTAATATTTACTAAATTTATACAATTTTAAAAATGAACAGCCGATGAATTGCTGCTACAAAACTTACCTCTCTGCCCTGAACTAAATGTAATCAGCATTTCCAGTTGTTCTTTACTGCTGCTAATGATACTTCAAATTGATAGTGAATCGTGTTACTATTTAAAACAAAAAGACCTCCGGACTAGCAAATGCCTCTATTTAGATGCAGCATATTTAGGACTAGAGGTTTTTCCCACTTTAATGCACTCATTTATGAAAATTTTCTTCTGTGTATCACACAAAATATTGGGGGGGAAAGGGGAAGGGGTTTGTGGTGTTCAGACAGATATACAGAGTAGAAAATCTAAACCAAGCCCTGTAGAATTACAAGCTATGTCAGATGGTTAAAAGTTAAGTGTAACCTCAGTTCCTTCTGAATTTTCAAAACATTTTACTGGAGCCAGAGGAAGCCTGATTTTTGTCTTTTTTTTTTTTTTTTTAATATAAGCTGTTCAATCACACCTATTTGCTGTCTACTATTACATGAAACCAACTTAAAACACCTAACTTAGACTGCTTTGGAAAACCAAATCTCCAGTATTCTGGAAAATATATCCAAACCCAGTAATAAATCTTGTTCAACCTAACAGAGTATATTATATATACTCTGTTATACATGGTACTATATTACTTGCATAACAAATTCCCTTCTCGGTCACTACTGACTTTCAATATCAGGCACCTCTATTTTTTATTTCTTGAACGCCACCTCTGCTCCTCTGTTTGCTTTGACAATTTTTTTTTTTTACCAGCAGAGAGAGTGGCTGGGCCGGACTGTCCCGGGGCTGAGGGCTCTGGGCTTAGGGACAGAGCGCCCAGGGAGCCCGGGGAACACAGGGCACTGCCACCTGGCACAGCAGAGACAGAGAGGGAATCGCCCATTCTGTGCCCAGCCCTGACAATGGGCTGGGGGCCCTGAGGGGAAGCCCGGGCAGAGCACCAAGGGGCTGCCACAGTCCCTGAGGGCTACAGGGGCTAGGTTCTGTTCCAGGACAGAGGATTTTTGTTTGTTGTTTTGCTTCTGCCCGGAATGTATTGTCTTGGTCGTACAGATGCAGCACCATCGTCGGGATGTTAGCTCCTTGAGATA
>VXAX01001526.1:577810-602587 GCA_013399835.1 Leptocoma aspasia | reverse complement strand
GCCCAGCCCTGAGGGAACACAGGGCACTGCCACCTGGCACAGCAGGGACAGAGTGGGAATCGCCCAGCCCTGAGGGAACACAGGGCACTGCCACCTGGCACAGCAGGGACAGAGTGGGAATCGCCCAGCCCTGAGGGAACACAGGGCACTGCCACCTGGCACAGCAGGGACGGGAAAGAGCGGGAATCGCCCATCCTGTGCCCGGCTCTGAGGGAACACAGGGCACTGCCACCTGGCACGGCAGGGACGGGAGTGGGAATCTCCCATCCTGTGCCCAGCCCTGAGGGAGCCCGGGGAACACAGGGCACTGCCGCTTCTGTGTCCAGGGCATGGCAGGAACGGGAGTGGGAATCGCCCATTCTGTGCCCAGCCCTGACAATGGGCTGGGGGCCCTGAGGGGAAGCCCGGGCAGAGCACCAAGGGGCTGCCACAGTCCCTGAGGGCTACAGGGGCTAGGTTCTGTTCCAGGACAGAGGATTTTTGTTTGTTGTTTTGCTTCTGCCCGGAATGTATTGTCTTGGTCGTACAGATGCAGCACCATCGTCGGGATGTTAGCTCCTTGAGATAGGCAGCTCTTTCCCCAGTGCAGAAGGAGAGAGGTTTCTTAGTAAAGTTATTTCCTTCACCTATAAGTAGTTCTAACATCAGTGCTTGAAATCAGAGTGCCCAAAAGCTACCACCGTCCTCAAATCTCGTGTGGGTGCTGGTGAAGTTTGAAACCCTGGTTTGGGTTCCTTCTCTGTTGTTTTCACCCAGAAATGCTTTCCCCGGGTGTATCCAGGATAATTGCCTGAGTTGGGTCTTGCAGTTCTCCTATCCCACCCCTCCTCTCATCAGGATGCCTGTGGCAGTGGGGAGCCCCTGCTGTGTTCAGTGGCTCTAACCCAACAATCCAAGGCAGGCTTTTCCATGGCTGTGACAATGCTTTGAGTTCCCTTTGAGTCACTCATCTCTGAGCTCAGGGATTTGCACAGAGTAACTTCCCTTGAGTGACTTCAGTGACACTAGTTATGAAAAGTGAGCAGTGGGGCTCTATCTAAATGTGGGCTTGGACTATCATGAAGCAACACTTTTAAGTAGCATTACTTTAATGAATCCTTTTTCTGCCTGCACTGTCCTTACAGAGACTAAATTTTGCATCCTTGCATGAAAGCATCGTTTGTATCTATCAAATAGATCAAGGTCTTTACAAATGCTTTATTTCATTTATTAAGGCAGTAGAGTTTATTGCTACAAAATTATATTTTTATGGCTACCAGACTGTGTGTTCTTATGATGTGCCCTGCTGTGTAGTCAGAGGATTAGGTCAATGTTTCTCCAGACATCTCTCATCACTCCAGGAGCTTAGTTAAAATGCTACAGTCCTAAGATCCTGTTCTTCTTTGTATGCTTTTTAATGCTTGATAATTTCTCAGAAGATAATTTTCTGGGACTATCACTATAGTGAATATTGTTGTGAATACAGAAATCATAGGTTCATTTCTTCAAGTTTCTGGTTTATCTTCATGTTGCAAATTAAAGTTGCATGTTCCTGAAAGCACTATCTGAGCAATGAGATTAGTTTCTCTTTGTTTGATCATCTTATCAATATATTATTTACATACTAGTCAACTTTTTTATTCTTGATCAGATTGGGTGGGTGGGTGGTTAGGGAGAGGGAGTTATTTTTCTGGGTTGCACAACACTGATAATATCATTGTAACTGTGATGCCACAGGTACCTGCTGTACACTCTACACTGTCAGTAGTGCTGATCATCACTGTCCCAGTGATGATTTTGATTTGTTTGATGCTTTGATATCTTTTAAACAACATTAATCACCAGTTGGTATTAATGCAGATGTCCCAGGTTCTTCATTTGGATTTCTGTTTGTAACTGAAGATTAATTACTTTAGCGAGACATTTGTGCTAAACTCTTGCCCAGTATGCATGCATATAGAAGCAACACAAATAATGAGGGGTAGAATACTTTTACATAGAAGTAAAACAATTTTAGCTTAAGGAGTTAGGCATTATTAACAAAGATGTAACAACTCTAAAAATGAACCCAGAAAATTTACTCTCATGTAAGCATATGGCAAATATATAACCCCATCTCTTGTCACTATGCTGGTACCACTGTTGAGTTAATAACTTTTTACATTTAGATAACACACTGCCAGAAGAACTATATATTAATTATACATTTTCAATTATATTAATATTGCTGAATATTTTACCTATAATGTGCCGTAGAGGGGCACCTAATAATAAGAATTACAGTAAAAATTCCAGAATGCTGGGTACTATATTTAAGTAGGTTCAAAATATCTTCGAAGAATTAACTTTGTAAACAGACTAGTCCTTGTTATAATTGCGTGGTGTCATTTGAAGCGATCAATTAAGTGATGATTCTTAATCAGTTTTTCCGATACTTTGTCATTCAACTTTAAACTTGGTTTAATTCCTTGCTATCATTTTTCTCCTAGATATTTTTGTTCATGCTCTGTCTGATCAGGTCTTTTTCTTTCACTATGTTATTCAATTTACTTTTGTTTTTCTGAATATATCCTTTTCCTTCTTTGCATGACACTTCCTAAACACAAATTCTAAAAATTTTGAGGTTTGGCTATTTCTTACATATTAGTAAGTTCAAATATTTTTTTAATGGGCAGAAAAATATTTTAACTCAAGCTAATCTTAACTTCCAGAAGTTCAACTCTTTCAGCTTTTGAAATGTGGACAATTGAATAATGTGGGGGGGAAAATAAAAAAAGAGGTTTTATGAAAAATAGCAAATGAGAAGAAAGACACACAAAAATCCAGAATTTACAATTAAGGCACTTTGAAAGCTTTATTGAATTTGGCTCATATGTTGTAATTGCCTTCTCCTAAGTGCTTTTCTACTTGGATTCATTCCGTACTTTGGAAAAGCCACTTTCCTTTTGATATTAGAATATTGTTAGGCCATCACAAACACTTTAAAGTAAAGTAAGTACCTTCACTGATTTAGCTTGTCAACACTCATACACTTTTTTCTTTTTTGTGTGTTCCCTACCTGTACATATTGAGCACAAGAATTTTTGGTAAAAAAGTTTTAGAAAATTAGCAATTTTCATGGACTTGTAGAAGATATTCAAGGTGATCAAATTCTGAGCTTGTAAATGTAAATATTCATTCTGAAAACCTGATTTTTAAGGGCTCCAATCAGTGAACAAACATCCTGTGTAATTCATGTATCTAATCAAAGCTAACCAACACAGCCTGAATTTCAAATGTCAAATGTTTGCAGTAGGCAAACAACACACATATTTCTTCATCTGTGCATATTCAAAGAATGTCTGTGTGAATCAAACACAAGTTACAAGAAGAAGTTGTATTTATCAAAGTATTTACTCAGCTCTTGTGAGCAACACAGACAGCTGTAATACCAGGTTTCTTATGGGGTTTTTTGCAATTGATCAATACTATATTAACAATTTTTCTTAATAGTTTTATTGTTTTCTCATAAAGAATATTGTTCTCATGGACCCAAGTATAAGAAAAGGCAAATCTTTCTCTTGAAAAAGTTTTTGTAAATTCTCTATGATCTATATAATCACATTTTCCAGCCATCTTTTTAAACATATTTTGGTTTTCATCTGATAAATTAAAGCTGGTATATTTTTGATGGTTTTAGGGGTTTCTCCACCTCATTAAATTTTAGCTAACTTAGTTTGCCTGAATTATTTCTACAGTACTTTTTATCCATTTATAGTCTAATTTTGATGTCAATCTATATCATTATTACACCACCCCATAAATCTTTCTATTGGCTCTTCTTAAAACATCCCATTCATTTAAAGATCTCGTTACCTACCAAAGTATGTTCTGATTCTCTGACCTCTTCACACTCCTTCATGGTGACATCGGTTAATTGCAAGATTATCAGATAATGTGCAGCATTAAAATGAATTAGCATGTAATTAGTGTTGCTCTCAAGGGAGATAGTGTACTTAAAATAAAACAGTGCATGTTATATCATGAAAAGCATGAAGCAGTGTATTTCTCCTGTTGTACTCAGATATCCACAACTCTTGCTTTATACACTGTGTTCATGGTACAAAATCCTAGGGGAGATCTGGAGACAGCTGATCAACTTCTTATTTTGCATCTTGGGTTATTCTTGTCAATTTCAAAGTCTTCAAGTTTTACAAGTACGTGACAAAGTGATTTGCTATGATCTTATTTGGGTTGTCTCATTCTTATTGGCATTTATTTACTACAAATATTATCAAGATTACGCAGTATAGCCCACAATAATGAGTTGCCAGAAAATTGTCTTAACTAATTAAAATTAATTAATTAAATTTAAACATGAAACAGTATTTAAAAAATACTAATGTGTCAATAGTGTTTCAGAACTTGAGCTATGAATACAAAGCTGTTACAAGCAGAAAAAGTGCTTAGGTTATGGGATGTATTATTAATTACATCTAGCTTGTTAATCTGAAGAATTTTTCTTTTAGGAGTCCCAGTGCCAAGGTGTTCTCATGCAGGGTGAGATGAATAGAATTCATTCTGTCTCTAGAGGAGTGTATTTACCTCTGTTACACTGGAGTGACTGGACACCAAAGGAAACTAAATGGAAAAATAGTTTGTGTTTTAGTATTGATTCATTTTCTAAATATGGCATTTTACTGCTCTGACGGTATTCTCAAGAATATTTCTGTCTTTCAGTTGATGACAGCATTTAGGACTTAAAATGTACATAGATTGGAAAATTACACAATTGATAAGGATAAGTCTAACCCTCATTGTCTTCTTTTTGAGATAAGATCCATAGACTCATAGCGATAGGTTCTATAACAAGTGGCAAAGTATAGAAAGGAAGCGAGAAACAAAAAAGTGTTCACTTGCACTATACTGTTGTGCAATGTTTTACTGGAAAAGCACTAAGGATTAGGCTCCCAAATCCCATGGCTTCAGTGCTGGCTGCTTGAGGAGGGGATGCTTACTTATGATGGGATGCTGACAAATCTAAGTCATGTTCCTTGAAGCATAAAAACTTAAATGTTTTCAGCACCTAATTTGAAATTATTGCTATCCAGAAAATCTGAGCCCTTAAATTTCTAAAGGACTTCGTGGATATTATAGGAAGATATAAATTCTAAACTGTGAACACTATTGTGTGCTGTTACAGATAACATATGTGAAATGTAGAGTGCTAAACTGTCGGTCATAATGGAACAATCTTCTATCTGACACGCTTTTAGTTACATTGCAATTGTTCTTTTGTTATGTTAAACCTTTTTTTTTAATTTGTACTAGCATATCCAAATGGAAGGTTTCTCTGGGGGGTTGTTATGTGATGTTTTGGGGGGTTTCTTTCCCTGTACTTACACAAATATGGTTGAGGAGAACGAATAATAAAAATAGCAGAATGTATTCCATTTCATTTAATAAAAAAAAAATCCACCGAAAATGCTTACATTATATGCTTGAAGGAGAAATTAAACTTAATCATAGCGAAAAACATCCCTGACGTACCAACACTTGTTGGCAGGAGAAAAAAAAAAGAGGGAATAACAATTGTATCTTATCTACATGTGCTGCTTGCATCTTTAACTGAATTACAGATCAGATTGATTAAACTGCTTTGGCAGTGAATGCAGAAATAATTACATGGGCATCTGCATATACCTGTTCAGGATTTAATTGTTCAATATTTATATAAAAAACCAAAAATGCTTTCTGAAGAAATAAGGAGTATATTCATTTCCTGTTCTTTTGTTTCTGTCTTTCCAAAAAAAGATGGATTGATGACTTTTAGAGACTTGATATTCTCAGATAACAGATTGCTTCTTCTAGAGTTCATTAATTTACCTGATGATGACTTTAACTATTTAGAGTCTATGGTTTTAAAACAAAAGACACAACTCTGTTTCTGCTGATGATCTGAGGTTTTTTCCTGTATCTCTTTTCCTGCTCTTTGAAAGAATTCTAAGTTTTTCTGCTTTTATGCCACATTTTTGATTTTGCAGTTCTTCTCATATTCCTTTTCTTCTCTCTTCTCTGTTCTACCTTGCCTGTGTTCATGAGTTCTCTTCCTTTTTCTTTTCTTTTGTATATAATTATAAACACTCACTTGTGAAATATTACAGATTTTACTTTTCACTAAGTATATTATTGATTACTTAGAGTCCACAGCATAAGAGTATGCCTTTACCCTCTCCTAACAAATACTATGCAAGTTACACCGTTCTACTTTAAAATTTATAGGATTTCTGAATGCCAATGTTTGTTGCATATCAGAAGCAACGTTTATAAGGAAAAGATTAAGGTGGGAAGTTCATGTCTTTCCTTGTCTTGTATCCAAGAGCAGAGAGAAGTAGAAAATTTACAGCAGACATGACTGATTTCACTGTGAATTGTAGTGGGTCCAGTCACTTCAGTAGTTTTATAAAGTTGAAAATGGGTTTATGGAATGTTTCAGTCCTTCATCTTCACTGGGCCCCAGGTCATGACTCTCACCAGCACTGCCTGTGTAGGTAATAATGCTCATCTGATTTTTTCTTACTATTGGTTGCAGAGCTGGGTGACATTATGTTCTCCCTGATATTGACCAAATATTTTAATTTAAAGCTTTTCAGAATTTTTTCAGTGTCTATTTCCTGATGCTTTGTAAATTTTACAACCCCAAAATTATAATTTGCATTTCATTTAAACATTCAGTTTGTTTCATATCTTCAAATTTAAAGAAACTGTGCCTTGTTTCAGTTTGATGCTCTGGTATGTGCATGTATGTTATATGCATGCATGCTTGTATACCCTAGACAATTTCATCTGACCTTAAGAAGTTAAGTTTGTAGGAGTGTCATGCAATTTTCATAATTATCAGAGCAGTGAATCTTAGGAGAATATGTTTTGTGATAAACAGAGTCTTTCTGGTTCTTATCACAAACAGTGCAGCTGATGCTGACATAGTGTATGTATGCCAAAGTGATGTATCATTTTTATCAGTCTAAATACATCAAGAGACAGAGTTTGAATGTATTTTAGGCACAGCACAGATGGGAATTAGCAAACAAGTGTTTAGAGTAATATCATACTGTTTTCTAGGTGTAGATTCTTCTATCGTGTCAGACTCTCCGTGGTCTGCTTTTCTCTCCCCATAGCATAATGATCAGAACAGTCATGCAGACTGAAAGGGCTTTGAAACTAGAAAAGAACAGAGTGGTGTGTTCAGAAGTTGCATCTCTAGCCTCCAGATCTGTCACTGAACCCACCTGGGATGAACTGGATACCAAACACTGAAAGCTTTGTTAACTACACAGAAATCAATAGTTGTGCTGGTATCTTAAGGAAGCTACGAATCAACTATCAAAGGACAATCCTGAGAAGAGAATCAATGGGAAGTGTCCTACTTGCCAAGTGTTTATTCCTAGCAAACAAGATTGCTTTGATGACAGGACTGCTTATGTAGCCACTTTAAAAAACAGTATGTGTGATTTCGCCTTTATGTCTTTGCTGGACATTTAGATGCCCAAAATGAAATGTGAGCTGAGATGTCATTCCTATCCTGAGACTGTTTGGGTTTGGCAATAAGTAAGTTTGCCAGTGAATTCTAAAACTCTGACGGAGGGAGTAAAGGAAGTTTTTTTGTTAGGTCAAATTCACATGCATGTCTGTGTACAGCATTCAGCTGTTACAGTGGTCATAAAGGAAGTCTGGATGATATTTTCCTATGTTCACTTTTTTCTTCACCTTCTTGCCTTGCCATAAGCAAAGCACACGTTTCTCAATGTAGATTATAGTCTTAAAATCTCACAATAAAATATTATTCAAGCGTATGGAAGGTGTGTGCTGTCAGAACATTCCACGAGGAACAGAGCTGTCCAGTTTAACAAAAGTGATAATTTTCTAAAAATATTCAATACATCCTTCAGGGTTTGCAAGAAAGGTCACTGTTGCTATAAAGTTGTTCTATATACATGTACCAGGAACATAATTCTTGACTAAACATTTTGGCACAAACTTGAAAACAGGTATCTAATTGCAGGAACATTTAATTATTTTGGGTCAAAACTCTTCACCAAGTGAGTAAATATTTCATATGCTTAATATTAGGCAAATGCAACATTATGGAACAATATAGATGTGTATCTTTGACACAGTGTCCAGAGACCATCTGCTAAATTCCCAGCTGGATATTTGAATGAAGTGCTACTGAGTTTATACCCCAAATCTTCAGTTACTTTGCAGACATGGTAGTGACCATTTCTCCTATCAGTAGAGACTTTCTTGCTAACACGGATCCACTGACTGTAACTTGTTACCTAGCTGGGCTGGGGTGTGAAGAAGCAGATACTGTTATAAATTCATTACACCTGCCCCAAGATGCATATGGAGGCCAAGCAATGTGTGCTCTCTTCTCTGAGCGGTTACTTCCGATGCAGTCTATTTTCCCAGTGTTGTATTCTGTTAGTTTAAAATGTCACAAACAAAGTAGATATATATTATAAAAGCGGAAAAAGGTGAGAACTTCATGACAACAACATTGAGATGGAAATCCACTTTTTGATCAAAGATGCACAGAAAGAAATCGACTAAATGCCCAGTGCAGGCAAGCAGTAATGTAAAGTTCAAAAAGTTTGTAGTTAATATACTTCCAGGCAGTAGCCCACTTACAGATTTTGGAGATTGGCAGGCCCAAATGCTGCTGCTCATAATAGTAACTACCAGAGAGAAAGTCAGAATTCTGTAACAGGCACTGAATAGGGAAAAAAACCCAGAAAGCAGATAGAAGAAAGAGAAAATTACTTTACAGCTTCAAAGGCTGCATTCTACACTACAAAAATAAAATAATTTTTCGCAATGGTACCTGTATTGTGCTGCTGTAATATAAAATTTCAATGACAGAATGATTAAAAGAAGATACATGTTTCAGATAGAGACACCAAAGTGATACTCCTTCTTTTCCTTGATTTTAATCAATTAATTGGTTTAATATGCTGCCCAGCAATCTGGTTATTTTATGACCTATTTCATTTAAGAAGGAGAGAGTGGTGGAAAAGAGACAAAGATCAGAAAAATTATTTTTGGAGAGCCAGGTCTGAAATTACCTTGTACTCAAAATTAGATAATGGGTTCAGCTTTATGGCTATGGAACCCTTCGGCTGTATCTTTTCTTAGCAGTCACTTTGCAGCAGTGTTTCTGTTTCTCTGCTTGAAACAAGCTTAACAGGAATTTTGTTAGATCTTCCTCTTCTTGAGGATGCCCAGATAGCAGATTAGGCCAAGGTGACCTTTCCCATTTGTGCTTCCCTAGAAATTATTGTTCTATTTTTATTTTTTTTTCTTCTTTCTTCCCTAGATATACTTACAGTAAGATCTTATTCTTTCTTGGTTTTTTTAAATCTTGTTATATTATGTTAGACTACTACCAGCCATCCAATGCTGGTTTAAATTCACTGGAGGCTTACATAAGTAAAGAATTATTTTCATGTTCATTAGGTGGCATTTGATGTCATGTTTTGCTAGCATCAAATGAGTTTCCTAAAGTTTGTGTCTCCTAACAGAGTGGTGACAAGCCCACTTAGCTTAAAGTCCTGGTTTGCCTAACTGAGCATCCCTGCCTCGTGTGCTATCCTGTAGGCAGCAGGATGGGGATAACTGTGCAACTGGAACCTCTGGTTCAGTCTTGGCCCTGAACTGCACTTTAAGTGCGGTCAAATAAACCCTGGAATAGAACACCTTATACTAGGGCATTGTTAATCAAAAGTACTTAGCTTGAAAATCTCTGGTTAATTTTTTTTCTCTGAAATTTGATAACCTGCTTTATCTAGTGTTTTGATTACAAATTGGATATTACTTGTAATCAGGAATTTTTTGTAAGCTTTCCTGATTTTGTAAGCTTTCCTGATTTTTCAACTCCATCCTGGCATTTTACAGCTCAAGCTTCTTGAATTTTAATTGTTCTTCCATCTTTTGTCTTCCCTTTACATAGTTGTTGAGTTATTAAAAGGGTACATCAAAATGTTTTCTATAAAACTTATTTCATTCTGAGTTGTCTTTCCATGGGCCAAATGCAGAGATATGAAAGGATTTTTAATGAGATTATAAATACTTTAGATATTCTACACACTTTCAGAATGCCTGGATCTACTTTGAACTTTACATAATGACAAAATTTACTTTTTTTTATTTCTTTTATTTGGTATAAGGATTACATTTTATACATCTGCTATTGTACAAAAAGAATGCAAAGAAGATGCAAACAAGTAAAACTTTAATAAAAAATATCTGTTGTTTTCCCTTGGCCTATATCAGATCTCAAACAGTACTTTTTAATTTTTCTAGGCTTGCACATGAATAAAACTGACACTTTCTTTGTCTGTATACCTAGAAAAGACAGGGCTTAGTCCCCTGAGGCAAAGCCAGGATGAAGATGATTGCTTATATTCAAGTTCTCAATTTTTTTTAAGCTTGCTTTTCTCATTACAGTCTCCTAGCAGTTTCTTTATTCCAATCAGTAGTCAAGTTTAAAACCATCAGACTCCATGATGTTTGTGCTGGGTTTAGCATCCATTGTCGAGGAAAAGCTGATAATGGAATTTTGGGCTGAAGCCACAGCTGTAACGGCTGTTTTTCAGCAAATGCTTAATGCTTCCCGAAGTATCAGCTTTATTATGACTTACTGGCAACAACTATTGCCATTTATGTAAGCCATGCTCAGTTATTAAAATAAATATATCCATGAGGAAGGATATGCATGTGAGATATACTAGAGGACCATGGGAGGATTTATAACCATGAAAGACTGAGAGGTGTGTTGTCCATCAAAATGAAAGTGAGTTGGATACATTCCGAGAAGAATTTTTTGCTGATGGGCTGCATTTCTTTCATAAATGAAAAACTCTGAAGCCCGTAGGTCTTCTGATCACCTAAGATCTGTCAAGCATTTGACTATTTGAGAAATTATTTCTCTCTGTCTATTAAATAACCCGCTCAAGCTCCACTGTCACCCTCAGCTCTGTGAGAAATATTATAGCTGTTATTATTGCATGCATCATCTGAACTTGGAGATATGAAAATCACAACAAAAGGATCTTTCTGTCTTTTAACGATGTTTGTCCTAGTAACAGAGAAGGGAATTGAAATAGCAAGACATGAGTTCCTGACTGAAAACTGAATTGGTAAAGGAATTCTCTAGCAAGGTCTTGTGCCATATGTACTTGATTATTACAGATTATTCTGGATCTGGACACTTGATTGCCATGAAATTTAAATGAAATTAAAATTCCTGATGAGAAGCTCTTAACAGAAGAGCCTTAAATAAAGGTGGTGTCTCATGAGATAAAGGCCAAAACTATTTGGGTCACTAGTTACTGCTAGAAATGCCAAAATCCATTCTATAAGGGAAATGTAGCCTGGCTTGTGACTCCTTCACTAAGTGGCCAGGCAAGGGATGCTTAGAAACATTTGGCATCTGATGAAGAAGTCCCAGACTAGGAGAGCAGTGAATGCAGGCATCAAAAAAAAATCACTCAGGACTAGGAGAGTCCTCTTCCAAAAGGTTTTTGATAAAATATATTATAATGCAATAAATATATTTGTAGTTTGCTTTTTTCAAAACTATGGTATAAACCAGAAGAACACATTTTGGTTTCAGTAGTTGAATAACACTGGTTTCAGAAACCTAGGAGATCTTAAATCACTGCCAAAGGCTACTTTTTTGAAAAATTCAAGGAAAGTCTTCTGTTCGAAGAAGTAATACTGAGGGGTTTGTCAAGGGCCAAGTTTCCAGAGCTTTACCTCAACTGTTGCTAAGAGTTATAGGTGAGCTCTGTCACTCTCAACAGAAAGGATTTTATTTTTCTGATAGGAATTCAAATACCTCACCAGCAGATCTAGAAAGAGGTAGGCACTGATACAGCTCTATTATCTGAGCCATCGAAAATAACTGTTTGTGCAAACATCATCAAAGAGGTTTCTACTTGTTCAACACTTTGCTTTTTTTGCTTCCACTCTTATCAGTAAGTCCTGAGAAGTGAAAATCATGTTGAAAGTATGAAATGCATAATAAAACCATAATTTTAGCAGGAAGAATGTTGATGTTATTACAGATAAATTAGGCAAACCATTCACTTTAAACATATTTAATCTAATTAAAATAATTACAGACAGAATCTGTGGTAGTTTGGTGCTGTTTTCTTTCTCTTCCATTCTTTTAAAATAGGAAAAACTGTTCAATGATTTTTTGCTTCTAGTTAATTTATTATGACAATCTGGTTTGCCAGAGTATTCTGCCTTTCATTCCTGGTATATCTTCATTATTAATATGCTGCAGTGGAATTTTACAAAAAATAGTAATATATCTGCTTCCATAGCACCTGTCACTTGGAATTCTGTAATATAAGTTCCACAGATTCTGATAGAAACTAAACAGAATAAAAATTTGCCAATGCATCAGGCATCTTTAATAATTTGTAGGTTTTGTAGCTTTTCAATGTTACCAAAATGTCTTTCAGCCTTTTAACAGAGAAGAAACTTTCTGAAAAAAGTCAGTTGAAGGTTGAAATTTAAATATTTCCCTGGAATATAGCCCCACATAATAAAATACTTTAGGCCCTTATTCATCAAGTAGTCTTGATTTTTACCATTCATTCTAGTGTTAAATATCTGTAAAATTCAAGTTTCTTTTCATTTTATCAGTATGACTATTATTTAATTCAGAGTTTAGGCTGATTTAGGCTCCTAAATCAGAAAGTAATCAATTGTGCCTCCTGTAAAACGAACTGAGAAAAGTTTGCCATTTTATGAGTTCACTACATGTGCAAGACATCTCGTTTAGAACACTTAGGAAACTCTTCTCTAATGAAATTTAGCATTTGAAGCCCAGACTGGCTGTTAATGGTCCAAAAATAGACCAGTCCGTTTTGGAGGATATTTGCCTACAAAATGCTATCTATTGAACTTTACTTGAAGCAACTGCTTGTCTTTGTCTATCAAGAATATCAGATGTCAGTTTGTGACAATTAATTATAAGAAAGCTTCCACTTAGTGTTAACCCTGTAAATTAACTGTCAATGTATACATTCTAAACCTGTGTCAAATAAGCTTTAATAGGATATATGCAAATTCTCAGAATGCAAATCTAAAACTGTCAGATTGCTGGTGTTATTTCAAACCTTCTTCCTTTTCTTTCATAATTTTGAGTCAAGGGGAAACAGTTCTTTGCGAATCGAGGCAGTCTCAAGGGGCATATGGGGGGATAAAATACAGCTGGCATTTACATGGTACCACAGTGAAGCACCTTTTCTCTGCCAGTGTATTACATAAGTGATGTCTAAAAATAATGAAGCAGAGAGAAGGTGACATTAAAGGGGAAACCATGTCCTGTAGGCTTATGAAATAAAGATAATACTGCAGAAAGAGAGTAGGGACTGTTTATATCCTAATATGGTAAGCCAAGTAGGATTCCAAAAAATGCTGTTTGTTATGAAAGATTTCTTAAGGTGCAAAGCATGCATAGCACTGAGGCAACTTTTATAGTAAGGCAATTTTGAATTTTTTAATTGAATATAAACATCTTCAACTCATCCTGAGAAGGACTAGTTTTTTTTCTCTCCATGAATGGGTGAGATTTTAAATGTAATAAGTCAACTGGTAAACTGGTTGAAGGCACAGAATTCTGTCAGTTTTCAGAAAGTTGCTGTAGTTGGATGGTACAGCTAAAATAGTGCAGAGACTGTATCAAACTTGAGATGAAGAATCAATGTTCCCTTGTGTAGTGTATTTTGTAGAGTCTGTTTTAGGGAGAAGTGGGAGAATGTTGAAATCATCATTGTCTTGACTTTGCTCTGACTTATCCAGTCAAAGTCATACATCTGAGATGCTTTGTGTCTAAACTAAGAGGGTGAACCTGACTCTCAAAGCAACATATACTGATTATATACACTATAAACTCCTCAGTTTAATTTCTAGAAGCCATGCATCCCAACTGTGAAGCTTTGCTGAATGTCTGTGTATGAAGTTGTCCCTGACACAATTTACAGCCAAGAATGCTCTATTTAAGGGTACCATGCACTTCGAAATTACCCGGATATTCAAGCCTGGAATATCAGGCAGCAGAAATCCCACTGATTCCCTATTTCTGATTACCCAGACATTTTACATACTACTTTTTCATACATAAATGAAAGCAAATAACACAAAGGCCTCTACCTGTAACTGGCTATGTAAAGGAATGTAGATCACTCTCAGAAAACTATGTAGAAAAAAAATTTGGACCATGTTTCCAAGTATAAAACTAGAGTGGAAGGAAAGACTGTACAGTAACATATAGCCTCAGAGTCAGCCCTAAACTGTGTGAATTGGAACCAAAACGGTAATTTTATAGTTTAATTCTTGGCACAGATAATATATCTAAAAAATGTCCCAGATAATCATCACCTGGCATAAAACCTTGACCAGGATATCTGTAGACTAGTTCTTCATCTATACAATATTTTTATGATCATCCACGTCTGTAAATTCTTGTTCTCAAGGGCCTTTTAAGTTAGTAGAGAATACCAGGCTGGAGAATGTCTTCTTGGATTATTACTACGTAATATTATTTAATCTTTTGAAATTTCACTGACATGGAGAAGAATTCTTATTCTTGTCCTGGCACCTACCTAGCATCTCATCAGCTTGTAAATAATAATACCAATATATGGTTGAGTTAGTGCTGTATGGATACCAGATTTACCAAATTACTTAATAGCAGTTATGAAGAAGAAGACCAGCATGAACAATCGGCAATTTTCCCTAAAAACCTTGTTAAACTTTCCACTATTAAACTCTCTCCACTGTAAACTTCCTGTAAGGTCAGGTTTTGAAGAATAAGGAGCTGTTTCATTACTAAAATGTCAAGTAAAAATTAAGCCTGAGAAAACTGACAGCAGTTTTTCTTGAAAACTGTAAGAATGTTTCTCATAATGGTCCTTCAGTCTAACTTAAAATAATAATAATAAATTAAAATCTAACCTTTGAGATTTAAACTTGGATTTCAAGTTTCTTGAACAGCTCAGGTTTGCTGGTATACCTTAAATATTCAAGACAACCTACTTTAATTTGAACCCTTTTAGTTCCATCTTTGCAGTGGCCATTAGTGTAATTTTTGCGTGTTATTCAAGTGTTGGAGCTTGAAAACTCCTATTTTAAATTAAAATTATTCATAAAATTAAAATATGCAAACTTCAAGGTGCAGTCATTTGTGTAGTCTATTGGTTTGCAAAAATTAAAAGTGTTACCTGCAAGTCATTGGATTTAATCTTCACAATAGAGGCATTCAATTGTTTTGAATACAAAAAACAAGATGGTTTGCATATTGTATATACCAGTATGAAAAGAGAGAAAGAAATATATGCTCACTAAAGGCTTAATTCTCTATCACTTGAAATGCAGGTCAGATTTGACCCTATACTCTTCTGATATATATTTCATATTAAGTTAAATCTTTTTCGTAGTTCTATTTAAAAAAAAACAATTTTGGAGATAAGATGAGTGTTCATCCATGCCAATTACATGCCAATTAACATTTTTGTATCCGGATCAATCCACCTTTGAAGATTCTTGGTATTCCTTATAGTTTTAAAAGCTATTGTTTGTTTATAAGAATGTACAGTTGGATTCTCCAATAAGCATTTATTTGCATGCATAAATATTCTTAATTCCTGCTTTCAACAAGCATTTAAATTCCTTTTATGTAAATATTACCATTTATTTTGCATGCAGTTGCACATTTTGAGTGCTTTTAAAATATAGCTTCTATTTAAAACTGTCCACTGGAAGGAAACTTCCATGTTTACTTCAGAATGTTGGTGAGTTAAAATCTTGAAATGCCCCATATTTACAAAAAATAATTATTACTTTTCCCTTTTGAAGTCTTATTTGTTGACATTTAGATAAACTGCTAATGTATTATCTTAACATTGCAGTTTCTGATATATTTGAAATCTAGAATGAATCTCAGTGACTTTTAAAATACCATCAAGCCAATCCTATGTCTCTCTCAAAAGGCTTTTCAAAATAGGAATGTTCCAATGTTTGATTGGAATCATCTGGACAGAGAAATCTGGGAGGATGGGACTTCATAACCTGAAGCTGTAATTGGACAATTAACCCCAATATGTAAATGGACCAAAACTTGCAAAAGTGTGAAAATGTGTGATCAGTCATCCCTTTGGGTGTAGCCTTGGCCAGTCACTTGTACTGCCCAAGGTGTATCCTTTGAAGGCCTTTTTAATAAAAACCTGCTTTATTCCTTTAACACTGTCTAGCCTCTGTTCTAGGTTGCCTCTCAAAGCATCACTCAGTTCAGTCCTGTGTGCTCTGCAATACCAGCATATATATCATTAATTCAGAATATGTTATCCATCTGTTTCCTGTAATTGTTCTAGGATGCTTGGTTTTGGAAAAGTGCCAACTGTTCCAGCAGCTTGATAACATACAAACATAAGTGTATTCCCAGACTGAAGGTACTTCAGGTACTTGATTTTGATCAAATAACTTTAAATTTGTCAAGTAATCAGTGGCAGAGACAGAAATAAAATGAGGCATTCTGTGGTTCTAACTCCCTACTACAACTTCTGAAATGCATTCTTGAAAATGAAGTCTTGCTGGCAGGATATTTTCTTGTAGAAGTTCATAAAGTAAATTGTTTCACCATCTTTAAAAACAGAGTTTATATGTCAGGTGTTTGCTGCTCATCTTTCCACAGATCATTAAGATGTGAATTGAAAGAAGTCCTCCTTTCCTCATATTTGTTTTTCTTTTCTCTATTCCAACTCCCCTTCTTTGATGATTAACTTTTGAAATTGTCTCTGGAGGGATCATGTGGAATATAGTTTTTGTAAAGTTCCTAGAAAATTAATGAAAGCATTCTGCAATCTGCAGAAATCTAGATATACTTTGAAATGTTTTTATATCTTGTTTTTCTTTTGAATACTCATGACTTTTACTGTTAGCACTGATGTGTAGAAATACATTTTATAGGTCTCTAGATCCCGTGTCTCTAAATTGCACTTTCTGAAAAACTGGCAATTTCTGTACACAACACAAAGATTGAATGCAAGGCTGTAATTCAGCTTTGGTTTTCTGATGATGATATAAACCACAAAAGCTTGTTGGTTTATTGAACAGCAGCAACAACAATACAGAGAGACTGTATTATTGCCTGTGTATTCAATTAGATATAAAGAGGTATTGCCCACAATGCAAAAATAATACATATTTGCAATTTCCAATTTAATTGTAAATAGATAAATGGAGACTACTTAAAGTGTAAGAAATGAATGAAAATGGCTGACTAGACTGTGACATGCTGCCTAAAACAAATATGTGGCTAGTTTAGACAAAAAAAATTAAAATTATATTTAATAAATTTCTGCTGGCACCTTCTTTCCTTCTGCTCTGTTTTCAGCTAGAAGAGACACTTCCAAACCAGGGATTCCATTATAACAGACTAGCACTGTATATGGTTGGTGCCAAAATATCCTTCCTCTAAATATCTTTGAGACAATTGGTGACATCACAGTGGCACTAGCTAAAATTAGAGCCATCTCTGCAGCTGCATGAAGTGATATAATATAGCACCTCCTTGGGAATATTCTTTTCCAAGTCCTTCATGCTCCTGCACAGATTTCTGAACCAGTGGGTAGGAAATAAGTGACATTTGCCAAATACGATCAAATTCTTAACCAAGTTTTCTTTTGTACATCCTGGCAGCAGCGAGGGGGAAAAATGCAAACCCTTTTTTGATTGAATCTTATTATCTACTGCTTAGGTGACAAGTCTACAATAAGCTTAGCAGAGTGGTCCTAGCAGAATATCATCTTGTAGTAGAATTTCAGTGGAAAAATGGTTTTTATGTGATTAATGCAGCTTATCCATTAATTCTCTCAGTATGTGACTGTTACTATAGCCCCTATTTTGGTGTGAAAGTCTCCTATTTCATCATTACTTGCATGACAACACAGTAAAAAAAGCCTTTGAATATTCTTTCATAACACGCAATTTATATTTTATGTGCGACAGTGTCCATTTGCCACTAGTCCCTATGATATTAGCTACTAAACAAGAGACGGAATTTGTCTGGGAACCTTTCACCACCCTGTATATATGCTGAAGGAGCTGAGCATCTCAGTCACCAGAACACAGGTTCACCACATGCTTGATTAGTACTGCCAGGGGGTTATCTGGTTCTATTGAACACCACCTCTAGCCAAATAAATCCATGGAAATAATTTATAATATGTAGAATATACCATATGCTTAGAAAAATTTATGAAAGACAATTGAAGAAATAAAAAGCCCCAAACCCACAACACAAAGCATGCTGTTATCGCTTAAGTAGCCTGTAGCACTCCGTTTAGCCCTTTTGTCAAGCTGACTTTTCTGCAGAATCCAGACACATGATCTCATATTCTGTATATTTTTCCTGTCTACATTGCATTCTTTAGAGATGGGTATCTTCTGGAGAAACAGTTTGTCTTTTATAACTAATTATTTTCTGGGACTCCTCCAGGAAGTCTGGATTCTTCCCTCTAAAGTTATTTATTGCTTTATTATTCAGGTAGTATTCTGGAAACTTAAATAAGAATTCTTTTCACTGCTTGGGTGCTGCAAACCACATTTTGCTAGACAAGTTGTCATGTCATGAATCTGACCATTTATAATTTTCCTCAAAGGGCAGCAGTACTCTCCCTGCATCCCCTGATGAGTCATGATAAAGTGTTTAACTCAGTTTTAGTTTTGATATCAACTGTTACATTAGCAGACACAGCTGAAAGGAATATTTAAATGGAATAATGCATATAGTTCACTCTTCACTGAAACTAGAAATGACAGTAATCAACAACTTCTGGGGCAGCCACCAGCTTTAAGTGCTTTGCCCTCAGAGACCTTTCTTCTAGTCATTGTAACACCTATAAGCCACAGCCATGAAGAAGGTGATGTGTGAGAAGCTATAAACATCAGCAAAGAAGGACAGCAATCTAAATAGAAATTATTATCTTCTTGGATACTGACAGGAAGATATGCTCAATGAAACAGGGCTTTAGCTGTTCAGGATTGGAAGTGCTATAGTTAATAAAAGCTACTGACAGTGTTTGATGTCTCAGAATCAAAGAGATTTAGGGATTACAATGAGGTGCTTTGGTTTGGCAGTTTTTTGGGGTTTTACAGAAAATGAGGAACAGCAAAGTAGATAGGTAGCAAGATAGAAAGTCTGAAAGGGAAATTTAAAGCAAAACTGGTGATGGAGGCAAGTGTATGTTGTAATGAGGGCAGGAAGGTAAGCAGAGAAAGGGAGGTAGTGGAAGTACAGAAACAGAGCTGACGTGGTCAGGTGGCAAAAACATTAAAATGATCTTTGCACGATATGAATGGGACAAGATTGTATTTTTCAGGTGTTCAGGGAAAAGGATAATGCTGTAATTGAGATGAAAAGTGTTGAACATCTGAATGGAAGTATTGTCTGTTTAGATTAAAAGGCCATATACCCTAAAAATAGTATGCACAAAACATAGCCTAGATCCTCCACTGACAGACAGTATTGTGCTGTTGTAATTGAAATGGGAGGGCGTGGGGAAGGGAAGTGAGCTTGAGCGGCAGAGAGGTGTGCAGAGGGATTAAAAGTTTTTGTTCATGCACAAGGATGCAGCCCAGCGAAGGTGGGGAAAATGTGTGTTGTAACAGCACCACATAACACAGGAAAGCACTGTGCCTGGTGAGGGCTCTTCATTTCCAGGCTGCCTCTCCTTCATTAAATGTGTATGGGAGAAAAACAGGTGCGCTAAAATGTGCTTTTTAGCATTATATAAACTAATGGTGTGGGCAGGTTTGTAGACCAACCAAAAATATTACATGAAAAAGATGACAGATAAATATGAGTGTATCTATGTAGGAGAGAGAGAGAGGGGTACATGTGCCCTGTCACCTGCAGGATGAATATATTCTTTGCAGTAAAACAGCTGCTTCATTCTTTCTGAGATTTCAGGTAATAATCTTGCAATGCTTATTTCAGGTCATGCTTGCCAAAAGAATAAAAATTTATTAAATTGGAGAAGATTTTCCCCTCTTTTCTTTTTCTGTAATAGTTGCATAATTTTATTTGGAATACAAGTCTCTACCTAGCAAGTGGTGAAATATTTTCTGCTTCTGTTAATGTCATACTGAAGAAATAGGAACCAGAATTTATGACAAGGATGCTTAGAAATATTGTGGTTGTCATTCACAAATTAAGTCATTATAGACACACTTTCCCCAACACTCGCCATTAAGTGTAACTTTCTGGAAGTGACTCTTGAATTAAATTACTCAAAAGAATTTTAAAAATTGAGAAAACCTCTGATTATGAGTGAACTATTTCACTGTCTAACAAAAAAAACGCAGTAGAAAAAAGACATAACTTAGAGAGAAGCAAGGCTTAGGGACTCGGTGCCTGAAATCTGAGAGAAACAGCATGCCTCATTTTTATTTGAAAACTTTTTAATAGACTTTCTCATGACATTCATACTAATTTTACTAAATGCAGAGTTTGGTAGCATTATATTGCTGATCTTTGAACAAATGGATGAATTCATACAATTGGGAGACCAACATGATTTTCCCAATATATTTCAATCAGTGTTAGCTCTCCGTCTCAGATTATTAGTTACACCAATTCACAGCTAATTAATAATATTTCCACAAATGCATAGAGAATCCAAAAACCAAAGTTTTGCTTTGGTTTGTTGTTTGCTTAGTTTGCTTTCTTTTTAGTGTGGAAACTTTAGAAAATGCTGGGTTCTTGTGAAGCAGCTTTCGTTATTTATTTTTAAGAAATCTGTAATTTTGGCATTGATCTCTTTAGTATTTAACAAGGCAGCTTATTTACAGGGCCTGTAAATTAAATTATTTAGAAATGTCAAAATACACTTGCAAAGCAACCAGATTGCTTCCTGCTAGAAACTGTGAGAATAATCAAGAAACACTGAGATTTAACTTTTTTGTAAGAAAATTGTTTGAATTCGTTCTAAGAAAAAAGCTGTGGTTTCCTGGTGCAGCTCTTACTTGTGAGGTATATCCCTGCTTTGCAGAGTTTGCAAATGCTTACCTTCTTATGTAAAGGCATTTTGGTGAGCATGCAGTTTTCCTTGAGATTCCTGTAAGCACTCAAGAGGCAGCAGCTCAGTCTTCTCATCCATCAAAAGCCAGTCATAAAAGGGTATTTTAGACATAAACAAAAATAACAGAAAGAACAATATTAAATCTCAGTGGGTATTATTGAACTGTAATTCCTTCCAAGGTACATGTAAAGTCATATGTTATAGAAGCCAGCTTAAGAAATTCAGTCATAAGGATTCTGACTTGAAATGATGAAATGACAGGCCTTTTAATCTGAAATGATTTTCTTTTTGTATTGTAGGGATATAACATTTTAGCCATTTCCTTCCTTTTATCCCACATCAGGAAATCTCAGTGCTATTAGAAAACTGAAAAACAGTATGCAAGTGTTTGGAAAATGAATTAAAAGTAGGGAAGGACAAAACATGATATTATACCAAAGCTATTACAGCATCAACTAGGCAAGATACTTTTGATCAAGTCTGGATTTCAAGCAAATGCTTTCATAGTCTGAACCATGAGATAGCTTTTTGGAAGACTGAATAAAAAGCTTCTAAAATATAGATTAGTAGAACCTAGTCGTCATCCCCTTAAGTATGTGGTAGACCTTTCTAACTAGATGTGTGAGATATATTTCTTGTATTAAATGTCACAGTAGCTAAACAAGCTAATGCAACTGAATAACAGAGAATAAAAGTAAATGTCAGGGGATACTGTAAAACTGCTATTTATTTTTTTCCCAGAGCTTCTGTAATGTCATAATTGTAAAAGTAAACTGAGAAGGTTAGTTGATAAAAACCCTAAGGAAAAATAAGAGCTCTTAAAATATTCTTTAGTGTGTATGAATTATATATAAGATGCGATTGTCCTTTAGCCTAAAACAACTTGAAATAACTTATTGATCATTAAAATATTGAAAACTACCACAGGATTTTGGTTTTATTTTTCCTCCTAGAAATCTAATATTTTATATTAATTGTACAGATTATATTGTTACACATTATCATTTCTAGTAATGTTCTGTATCAGGTGACTTTGGCTGGAAGGCATCTGTAGTGGACATTTTATAGTTGTTTAGGAGGACAATCTTCACAATAGACTCCTAAAACAATTGTTAGATTAATACTTGCAAGAAATAGCATTTTAAAAAGTGACTTTCATCTTCTACTGATTCTGTAAACATTAATTGATGAAGATGAAGATTTTATATATTCATATATTTATGATGAATGCTGTTGAGTCTGATTGACTGTTTCCTGACTACAGAAGATATTTCTTATCATTGGATATGCCACATTAATGTGTTGCCACAGTTGAACATAAGTTCTCTTCAAAGTCAACCTAATTGGGCTTAAATATGTATTTATAGACTTCAAGATTTGATCTTTTAGAAGTAGCAGTTGTTGGAAACATCTTTCACCTTAAATTTTGATTAACTTTTACTCCATGTTTTTTAGTTGTCTGCAGTTAATTAACAGTTGACCCAATGACCACTAAATCTACTGGAGTGATATTTAGAATCCATCTGTTTCAGTGCAATCAGAAATTTGGCTCCTTGTCTAACATCAAAAAGATGGTGCACATAGTGCATCCTCAAATTGCTGAGTGCAAGACATAGGTTTGTGGAACAGACAGATATATCTGCAGTGAACATAACTATGAAAGAAAGAAATTGGACAAAATGCTATTCTAGGTGTTAATACCAGTTTTTCATTTTAGAAGACCCAAAGATTTTTTGTGTGTGTGTGAGAAATATGATGGATTACGGAAATAACAATCATTCTTCCTACATTGATATTAGATTTAAATACTTTCCCACGTGTTATATTGCTAGGCAATTTGTCATTGAACAGTTTTCTTTCAAATGTTTGAAATGTTGGCAATTGGTTTAATGAATCTGTTTTAAATAGTTTATTTATTTGACACAGTGTCATTATATCACTAATGCTATATGAAGTGTTCACTGCAAAAGGATGGAGGGATGCTTTTCTGTTAAAGATTTTAAGGTATTGAAGGTAATTAGCTGACAACATTATGATATACTATAATGGAAACTCAGTTGCCCTTTCTGAGGCAGATCTGTTCTAAAGTTCATGCTGAACTAATGTTTCTATTTGTCTTCGTGGCCATTACTCACTGCACTGGCATTAGCAAATATATTGTAGATCTGCCAGTCATTGCTCCAATAGTAAAAAACTAAGAAATTACTAATGATCTGCAGATCAGCTAAAGGATAATTATTATCCAAAAAATGCCCAGTAGTAAACTTCCTTCTTAAAGAAGAAGACATGCATAAATAAAATACAATTAAAAAGATATAATTGTCATAAACATTTTAATTTACCCTGTGCTAAAAAAAAAAAAGGGCTGCTCAAGGCTGCTTAGACAAAGGAATTATTTCATCACTGCTTTAATTTTCACGGGAAAATTTTAACCAGAAATCCGTATTTTCACTGCAGCTTCAAAAGGCATGAAGCAAACACCAGCTGAATTGCTACTTGCCAGTTTGCTGTAAGGACTCTAGCAGTACAAATCAAAATCTGTTGAGCCAGAAATGTAATACACAATCAGAGCATTTCTAAAATCATTTGAGAGGACTGATCTGGGTAATGGAGGGATAGAGTAAGGAATTCTTTTTGTACAAGCTCTATATGAAATGCATATGGTTCAATGTTTTGAATCCAGCCAGTTACTTAAGCACATTAATAACTTCAGGTAAAGTCATATTGATTTAACAAATTAATATGCTTTCTCCAACTGGTTTATGTAGCTGACCACCTCTTATGAAATAAAAATTTTAAAGGAAGTTGAAATGTTCCCAAAATGCCCAACCTACCCTTACACTTATGGAAGTTCATATTGATTTATTAATGATGTGACACCAGTACATCTAATTTGTTGGGATTTGTTTCTTATTTTCTATAAATGATAGATTTAATATAGTAATTCTGGTTTTGTCTATTGGAAAATCTGGTTTTCTGTTGGTGTTAATTTCCAGACTGCTAATTTTCTGAGGTTAGAGGAAAACACTCAATAAGAAAAATGCTAAAATAAAGATGTTCATTGGCTTATACTACAATACTAAAGATTTCATTTATTTATAGTTCATAAAGGTTTAATATATGATACATAGAAGTAGTAGACAAACAAATAGTACATAATACAAAATCCAGGAAAATTACAGGGAATAACTGATTCAAATATGGTTATAACTGACTAACAGTGACATATAAAAAATTACATAAGTAAAATTAAGAAAGGTATATGTTGTTTAGTAGGAAGAGTTTTACTCAGATGATCAATTGAATGATGGACAGTTAAATTCTCTAAATTACTACAGTGGTCACATATATCTAATGTTATCTACTCCATAACCTTAATTTATGAATCCTTTTCAAAGACAAAAATATATTCTTTTTTTCTCCCTGAATGAGTGTTAGATGCTTTCAGACTGGGAATACTACTTTCTTCACTGCATTCATTTTTGTCCTTGTATACCCTTCAGGTTCCAGACAGATTATTGCTTCCATCAGAAAAGGGATTTGATTAATCACCAGATCATATGTTTTATTCAAAACCAGTGCCCTCCATCCTTCATTCAGAGTAAATTAATGAAAAATTCACATAATTTGTGCAGAATATTTTATTAACTGCTGGGTTTGG
>VXAX01001526.1:343953-577737 GCA_013399835.1 Leptocoma aspasia | reverse complement strand
TTTTTTTTTTTTAGTTTTGTTTGCAGCCTCAGAATAAAATCTAAAAATCAGGAAAGAAGAGAACTACATTTAGGATCTTGATTTTTAAAGAGTGAGTTGAAATAAAGTTATATTTCATCAGATTCTCTTGGATAATTAGCTGACTACATAAATTATCCTTCACTAGCAAAGCATTTGGGGATTTGAAACACCCCTTACTTGATTTTTCCATCCCACGTACAACTATGTCTTTTACTGAACAATCTGTCTTTTGGGGTGCAAGGATTACACACTAACAAGCTGCTGAAGCACAGCATTGAGATTTCAGGTCTCAATGTTATGGATGTTCCTGTCTTATAAGTGCAAAAAAGAATGAATTTGGAGTCCTTAGCAGGTTATATGCTGAACATTAGGACAAATACAGCAAAGGGCAAAAATACTCCTTTGTAGCTATGTGTTACTGCTCAGTTTATGGAACATACTCACTTTTTAATTTAGAAATGACAAGAGATGTCTCCTACCATAAAGAAAAAATAATATTACAGTAAATATCTAAGATAAAAACTTGCTCTTAAAAAACAGCAATGCCTCTCATCTTAATTTCTCATAACTTTTCCTTTTGATAAATTATTGAGACAGATGTTTAGTCTGACCATGTTCAATTTACCTGTATCCTGAAGTGAAGAAATTCAGTTGTATTGTGACATCTGAATCAGCCAGCAGCCTGCCTTTACAGCAGTAAGAGGGTTTAAAGTGTCACTGCTCTTGATATCCACTCTAAAACTGCATCTATCCAACACAATTAACAGTGAATATCTGTGTAGGAGAAACTTTAGGCTGTGCCTTATTGGGCCAAATTCATTTGATTTGCTCCTAGATAGACAAATAAACCATGGTTTTTAAGATCATTCACAATTTGCTAAGATGTGTACATGCTAAATGCCCAGGATACAAAGCCAGCAAAACAAGATGAACTGCCCAAAGTTACCAGTCTCTTCAAAAACCTGTTAATGTTCTTGAGTTGGACAGATACAGTTTACTAGAGAAAAAAGAAAGGTGACTCTTGCGCTATGACTGAGACTGAACACTGTTTAAAAGAAGTAGTATATTGAGTATTGCTCATCACAGATGATTTTGAACAAAAGGGCTTCATTGGGCTACATTACAGTTCCGTTTATCATTGAATTAGAAAACAATTTTTCCTATATAAAACATTGCCATTCATCAGTTACAAGAATTTATAAGAAAAGTAGGTATTCTTGTAAATCAATGGTTAGCATCTTGACTTTCCAAATACTGCCTCTCTGACTTGACTATATTCAATCTCTTGTCTAGAAATATATCTGTTGTGAACAGAATAATTGCTGTTAGTGTTGCAACTTAAGGTAGTGAAGGAAATTTATGTCCAACCCACAGAAGAGAATCTGTGACCCCAGAAGTGGTTTGCTCACATTTGCAATTGTTGGTCAGTTGCACCAAGTGTCATAGAATCATGGAATATCCTGAGTTGGAAGAGACCCACAGGGCTCATCAAAATGCCACCATGCTTTGTCTTAAAATGAGTATCACCTTGTGTCTGCCTTTGAAATAATAATTTTTGGAAAGTAGAAAAATACGAGCAAATCTTTTGAATATGATCAGCTAATACAGGTCACTAGTGATACTGAATGTGTAATAATGATATTTTTTGAATGTTTTATGAAAGACTGTAGGTTATTTTCCTCCCTCTATTGGACTGGAGCTACTTCCTTGACTGAAATATTGAATGGTTAATAAGAGTTACTAACGAAGTTTTTTCTTCACATTACACAGTTGTCTTGAGACTGAGAAGGAAAAAAATGTCACTGAAACTAGTCATGGATCTCCCCACCAAGAGCTATGGATTGAAGGGAATGTTTGATATTATGAGCCAGAACAACTGGAAAGACACCTTGGTGGGGAAGTATGATATGACAGGCATATCAAAAGAGCTGATTTCTGGTTTGGGTTTGAAAGACAGGGCCTAGGGGAAGGAGAAAAAGACAGAAAAGAGTCAGAAGGGAGAAGCCATCTCTGGATGTGCTGACAAAGGAGGGTCAAAAACTTGATTGATTTCAGAAGACAGATATTTTCCATTACATTTTAATGTAATTAAATATTATCTGTTATTGGTTATATTGTTTGAATTGATGATTTTTACCGAAGTGGTTTTAAAGACTTGGATATGTTTGTTTTTGAAGAGTGTATACCAAACGAAAGAAAAACACTTCCATGTCCTGAGAACACATGAAAAAAAGTTATGTTTTAATACAAAATCTCAACTTATGAAGTTGAAGACAATCAGAGAAGACTTATTTAAAAATAGGAGATTAAAGGATGATGTCCAGTCTGAGGAATATTAGGGTCCATTTTCCTTAAATATTTGTAGGCGAATAGTAGAAAATAAAAGCTTATTAAACTAAAATTCTTTTAAAGTAGCTATTATTACTTGATTAAGGTGTTTTTTAAATATCTTTTTGAAATAGCACAATACGATGGAAACTAAACTGTGTACAGTAACCTATGCTTAAAATGAAGTTCTGTTTGGAAATAATTTTAAAATGGATCAGTATCCAAATTGAAAGAAAAGATTTCTTAAAAATACAGATGAATATTTGAAATTGTACATTTGAGGGTTTGAATTACCATAGATAAAGATATGAAGATTTTTAAAAAATAAATTTAAAAGTAGCTTTAAAACTTAAAATAAAAAACTAAATATCATATTTGGTGTCTGAAATCAATGTGTCAACATTATCATTATTTGGAGTCCTCTTTGAAAGGAATATATCAGAAAATGCACTAATTTTGCTATGGATTTTCATTCAAATATAATTTAATAATGTTAGATATGGTGGCAATTTCACTTATAGCCATTTACTCATTATAGTTGCATTGATTTGAAGCTTCTTAAGCATTTCCAAAACTGATCTAAAGGAATCTCTGTGGCAGTTTTGCCTTGAGTAAATTGCAGCAAAAAGAAGGGAAGGCTTTAGGGAGCCAACACCAAGATGCAGGTTTGTAACTGAATTCTTGGTGTCCTTCCTGGGAAAGAGACCAGGCACGCAGAGCCAGCCTTACAGCACTTCTGCAGAGAGATCTTGTGAATGTCATCCAGCAGCCATGCTCCAGACTCTGAGCTGGCCTTTCCACCCTTCAGGGAAGTCACTCTTCTCTTCTGTCAGTACTTATTAATAAGACAGAAACAAAAAACAGTAATTGAAATGAACACAGCACTGACCAATTAGTAACTTAAGGATAAAATTATAATGTGACGCAAATTCACTCCATCAGTTCTGCCAAATCATTTCTATCCTGATTGCTACAGATGATATGATCACAAATCTCCTTTGATTACTGAGAGCCAGAAGTAGGAGCAGCCAGAGGCATGGTATGTTTTGACTAGGTACCAGAGAAATATCTCTTGCTCTCTAAAGCCTGATATAATTAGTACCCTAATAATAGAGACCAATGAAATCAGTTAGCAGAGATGTCCTCCAGAATGTATAAAAGATGTTTTTCTGCAAGGACATCAACAATTTTTTCTAAAAACAACCCCAAGTTTGAAAACTCTTTAATAAAACTAATAAATATTTAGTGATTACTCTTCATAAAGGAAAAAGTAAATTGTTCTGTTTCTTCTATTCCTGGGGGTGTCAATTTTGCCTTAGGCTTTAGAACTCATCAGTAAAGTCTGTCCACCCATGGATTTGCATGTCTTTTCTCAAGGACTTAGAAACTACAGCTGTAAATGCGTTTCAGAGTTCTGTTGTTGTTGTTATTGTTGTGTTGTGGTTTTGTGGTGGTTGTGTGTATATGTGTGTAGTTTCTTAGTTTTCTTTGAAGAAAAGTCCTATTCACGTGACAAAAAATAATTGATCTACCAAATACATACGCTTTTTACTTTTCATTAGCTACGTTTGCATCTTCAACCTTTAAAAAAGTCATTTAGCTAAGAAAAGAAACAATTTCAGACGAGAAGAGATGCTGTTGTTCTCACCAAATTAGCAATAAGATTGTATTTGGTTTCATTAATGCAGAGGTAGAACCATGTTTATCCAGCTGATCAGCCAAAAACCTACCAGCACCCACAGAAGTGATGGGTCAGATAGAGAGTAAACTGTTTTCTATCTGTTAGCAAACCACGGAAAAATTACATGGCATCAAGTCTTTGCTCCCTATCCCTATGTACTTCTGTATTTATATATCTGAGCACAACCACCTATTCTTCCATCCTGAGCCCTTCAGACCAAATGACAAGTCACTGCTTAATAGTGAGAAATTAAGCAATACTATTGTTAGTTAAAAATTAAGCTAAAAACCCCCTAGCAACTCAAACCAGTAGAAGCTGAAAAAGTGTTTTGATCAGGAGTGCTTTTTTAACTCTTTAAATTCAAACAAGAAGTAGAAAACAAACAAACAAAAAATATCAAATGTTTCAAATTAAAAAATAGTAATAATAATACTCAAATCCATTATTTGGAAAATGCTAGAACTAATATTTCAATCAAAAAAGACACAAATGGTAACACAACACACATGGGAATCATTTCAGTGCTGCCTAGTCTTGAGCAGTGTGTTGAAAACTTTGCCCTGCTGTATTCTGAGATCCCCTCCACAAATAATATTCCCATATTCCCTAACTCTTGCTATACTTTTACGCAAATTCTTACCGTCTTTCACTTTGAATAGGTTTCCTAGACTGATCTTCATATTCTCACCCATTAATGAAAAGCTGGGAAACCTACATCTATGAGAAGCTAAAAGACAGAAGCTTAGTATTTTCTACATCTCAAAAATAAAAAGATAAAACCTAGGGCTTAGTCTTTGTCTGTCTGCAAAGGAGTACAGAAACAGGGGTTTGCAGGACACCCTTCTCCCTTTTGCATTCCTCCTCTCCCAGGGGAGACTTTGTGCAATTTATCCCTGTTGCACAGGCAGGAAAAAAACAAGACTTTTAGGGGCTGTGGATCACTTTGGCCTGAAGTTCTTTTGATGAATTCTGTCTGTACTGAACCAGAATGAATTCTAAATATGCCAGCTTGTTATTGTGCTTCTGCTGAACACAACTCTGTGTCAGATAGGAAATACCATTTGGAGTTCAACAATATTTTATGTCTTATATTTATGTATAGAATATTACAGAGGTTTTTCTTTTTTAAGAGAGGGTTTCAGAATGCAGCCATAAAACCTCTTCTTTATGGAAGTTAGGATGGGCTGCCTTAATAAATTTTCATTTTTAGTTTTTATCTAGTGTTTCACAGAACTTATCCCAATTAAATTATGTTTCTAAACTAGTAATTTAGTTATTTATAAGGAGTCTGTCTGTTACTTTTCTGAAGCAAAAGTATTCTTGACTTCTCTTATTTTGTATCCTTTCATTTTTCCAGAGATCTCCACATGTCTGTCATTAAGATAATGTCAAAAATATTCATCTGTTGGCAAGGAAGAATCATTCCACAACAGGCATAAGAAGCATCCCACAAAATTATGCGGGGAAGTTTTCATCTGTGCAAGGTAGCATCTTCCCATTTCACTTGAATCCAGAGCTGGAAGTGTTCTGTCTGCACAGCAAGGTGCAGCAGATGAGCTGCACAAGATACTTCCCAAGCAAATCCTTGCAGTCTGCCACCCTGGTGACGTGATGGCTGCATGTCAGCCTCAACACCTGGTTAAATATGTGGCTTATGAACCCTCATTTCCAGGAAGGGAAACTTGAGTACATTTCTGCACTTTTCCCCAGCATACAAAAACATTTTAAGCTACTTGCTCAAAACTTGGATGAATCATGACAAAAACATCCACATGTAAATCTATTTTGATTATCCTGCTAGACCCAGCTCTACCTTCCTTAATTGAAGTTTTGGTATAATGATTTTTTTTTTTTTAATAAGTAAGGAAACCAACTTTTCCTCCTAATCTACTCTTCCAGTTCCTTTGTTTCCTTGGTTTGGTTCTTTGTCTTAATTTTCACTGCTTGTTCTTTAAGTCTGCTATCTCCTTGTTTGGAACCATGCTGGTTTTTCTCATGGCAGTGCTTCTTTGATGTGTACAGTGGAAGTTAATGAGCTCTCCCAGTACATGCTGGTCTTCTGTGAAATCTTTGTAGAGTATGAAGAAGCTGATTCTACTTAAAAGTCTAGCCACATGTAGAGTGAGAATCTTCTGAAGACATAAAACAAACATTATGTATATGTCTTCCTTTTTCTATTGGTAACCTTGGAAACTGTTAATACAGCATTATCTTTTGAAAGTGACATTTCTACACAAGCAGTTCTGTACAGTAGTTTCCTCTCTGTCACTATCTGAGGCTGGCAGAATACATACCTTTGGTCCACGTCAAGGAACTGGAGTTTTTTTCCTCATGGAAAATGAATTTTTCTTTGATTTCACCATGATCTTCCTTATCTTCTCATAGCTGTTGTTTTTCCTGGCTTACTTTAGTATAAATGCTACTTTTCATTGTCTAAAATCTTTTACTGGTTAACTTCCCTCAGTTCTTGTTTCCCTGTCTCATTCTTGTTTTACTACTGTTCTGCTGCTATGTTTCCTGCTGCTTAGCTTTCCTAGCAGTTACTTTTCTAACTTATTCGTGTCTCACTGCTATTTGTGAATTTTCTTTAAAGTCTCCTACTGTTTAACTTTTCCAAGCAGTTTTTTTCTAGGTTTGTTTTTCCACTTCTTGAATTTGTTTTAAAAGCCACCTGCTATTTGTCGTCATCTAAGTGTTGGTTCTGTAGAGCATTCTCTTCTCCCAAACATTCAGTACATTCTATTTCCACACCAAATTCAGGTGTGAATTCAGGGGGATTCTATATAGCCAGGTTAATCTGAGCATGAAGAAGAGAGAGATTATGTATAGTCCTTATGTGTTTTCTTGCAAGAATGTTTTTAAATATAGTACAAATAGCTTCAAGTTAGTTCCCTGCAATGAAAAGTAGCCTGTCTTTGGCTTCAAGGTTAAGTCTACAAAATAATTTTCCATTGATAGGCTTTTCATCCTTAATAAAATAGCATGCTTACTCTTCCTAAAATATCTTTGGTATGATTTTTTAAGACAGGCATCACAAGTTTCAGAATTTCAAATCACAACTGATGTTTTGTCTCTGAGATTTAAAATAATTTTGAACTTTCACTGATACTTAACAGAAGAACATTCATGCAGGGTCAAATGTGCCCTCACCACTTTACCAGAGCACTGGAGAGAGACAGTGAGAGTGAGACTTTATTACCAACTCCTTCTGGTGCTCTTCCATCTTTGGTAACTCACTCACTTGTCCAAAGACAGCAGCAATATTCAACAGACAATATTCAAGGTGCTCACTTGGAAAGAGGAAGTAGGTAGTTCATGTCTTTGCTCCAATAAACATTTAATTATTGATATGAAGTGGAACAGTTCCAGATGGAAATGCTGAGAAATATTCATGTCATAATACCTTGTAACCTACTACCTTATGAAGTGCAGCTGGAATTTACATGGAGTTTCCATATCTGAAGTGATTAACAACTTAGTTATTCTGAATTGGGTTTTATTGTTGTCATTTATTTTGCAAAGTATTTCGAAAAACCCTGATTAAATCTAACTGGGTAATGAGACATGAAAAATATCCAGATTTTCATAGAATATTTCATACTCACTCCTGTTGACTTTATTACAGATTCTAGTCGCTTCTTCACCTAGCTGGCTTACAGTTAGTTTGTTATATGGCTTGTAAAAAGCTAATTTCTCAATGAGTAGCTGACTAGTTTGACACTCTTCTAAATTAAGGACCAGTTGAAATGTCTTATATTCCAAGGATCTTTATGGATCTTTAATAAAAGGAAGTGCTTTATGTCACAGATAGTATTTATTTCTTACATCTTTCTAGTATGAATGAAAATCTCTTGCCTAACACATTATAAAATCTTTATTCCAAGAAAAATTCCAAATCTTATTTGGATTACAGTCACAGACACTAAAAAATAGTTGCAGAAGTTGCTAAACACTTCTGGAAATCTGTGTAACTGCATCATTATAACATAAAAGTGAAAAAGGTATAAAATACTTTTGATAATAATATAAGAAAATATAGAACTCTCCTTATACACATTTTGTTATTAAAACATTCTCCCTGCAGCCCTAAAATAGTTTCTTATCACCACTTGAACTTCACCAAAATCATAAATTTTGATTTTTTTGGATGCTTACAGACTTATCATATTCATTCATACAGATCTTTTAGGTCTTTCCAGTAATGTTTACTGTGACCATAAGTGGAACAACCTGAACTGAGTGAAATGGGGCCTCCTGCTTGCTTTCTGTGCAACACCTGACACCATCTCAATTTTAAGCTATGGTAGCCGAGCAAAACTATTTTCTCCCCCATCCCTTTCCAGTTTATGCTCCTCTTGTTTGGCTTTGAGGCTAAAATCTGACCCCAGCAGAGCAACTGCTGCTTTTGCAAAGGACCAGCTTTTTGAGTCCTGAACCTTTAACATTTCAGTCTCTCACAGCGTAGTTCTAAATTCCACTCAGTAGCTCCCTGCCTTCAAGTTTGTTAAGATACAGCTTGCTTTTCTTACAAGGAAATTTGTAGCTCATAAATCTTTTTTCTCTAAGGTGTATCTCACTTCTGTTGGCAAAATTTTCATTTGTTCTCCTAAATAAACCATCTTTAGACCCTGACATTTCGGGAAGACCAGTAGTAAAGCAATAGAAGTTCTCTAGCAGAAGCAATAACTTAGACAACATCATCATCATGGGAGTTGACCAGAAGTGATTTTTTTTTCATGTCTATTTATTTATTTATTTTCCCCACATTCATCTCCAAATTCTCTAACATTTCTTTCTTTATGAAAATAGAAAACTGAGGTATTGTTGGAGTAGAAAGGAGGAGAAAGAGAGGTCTTCAGGACAACCACCTTATTATTTTTAATTCCATCTTTTTCAATGGTCAGTTTTGTAATGCTTTTGGCTTGTTTGTTTTTAATTAAAACAAGTATTTTCTCCCATAGGGACAAACAGTTTTTAAATTAAAAAATGCCATCTCAGGGTATGAACACTGCTAACATGCCTCTCCTCTAAAGAAAATCTGTATTTAAGATGTCTTGAGACAGTTGCATCTCATAGAAGGAGAAAGGGAACAGATTTCACAGAACCAGAGTGTTTGGTTAGAAGGGACCTTACATACCACCTAGTTCCAACTCCCCTGCCAGGGGCAGGGACACCTTCCAGCAGACCAAGTTGCTCAGAGCTCCCCATCAACCTGGCCTTGAACCCATCAGGGATAGGGCAGCCACAGCTCTGGGCAACCTGATCCATTTTTTCACCATCCTCACAGTAAAGAATTCCTTCCTAATATCTAATCTGAATCTAGTCTCTTTCAGTTTAAAGTCATTACTCCTTGTTCTATCACTACATGACCTTGTAAAAAGTCCCTCTTCAGTTTTCTTGTAGCCCTTTTTGGGTGCAGGAACGCTTTTACGGGGTCTCCTCAGAGACCTTTGTCAGTAGCTTATTTCTCAGTAGATTATAATTTACTAATGCCAGAATATAAGAACAACTCATTGGTTTCAAAATTCAGGCCTGCCTTCTGAGATACTTGCCTTCCAATTCCAGCAATGTGTGCCTGAGGCATTCACAAAGGCTATTTGCATAATCAATGTGGCACTGGATCCAACCTATAAAAGGGAGGCTTTTACTCACTTGCAACTAACGGCAGAAATGAATCTACACTTCCAAAGATGAATTCTTTAGCTGTCAAGATTTTAGACAGCATCACAAACAAAATGTGTATATATTTTCTTGACAAAGGCAGAACCACACATCCTGATACAGTTATGGCTTGAAAGCATATTCTTAACCATTGAAAAGGTCTTTGAATGAGAAAATTGTGGAGCTTTCAGTTTTAATAATGCCCTGGTAAGGAATGAAGCAAGAAACTAAAATAACTCAAAAAACCCCATTTCTTATAGCTCTAAGTGTCAAGGGCATTCATTGTGTTCTTGATAACCACAAACATTGACATCACTGGTATTCCAGATCAACAGCAGTATATTTACTTGCTATGCTTTTTCCTCTCACATGAGTGAAAGCAGAGTGAAAAGGTCATATAAAGTAAGCTGCAGCAGATGTTGACTATTTTTTTGATTTCAGAAAACTAGAAGAAGTCTCCTTTTTTTTATTCCCATTTCTTCAAATGTTGGGTTTTTTTTCTATTTCTGTACTAAGAAAAAAATTTACCAAAGGAAATTAAGCTTAGAGTTATGGGAAGAGGGAATGAAATGACATAATAAAGGTCAAGGACCCAACTTCCATGGACTTTGAATAGTAACTGGGTACTCAGTTACCCTTACTTCCTTGAAAATCTCTCTGTTCACTTGCTGTAATATTTCTGTGATTTTAATGAGTAAGGAATAATGGGAATGTCATCAACTTGAACAGAAGGATAAATTAGGATGGGGCAGAAGTTGTAAAGGAAACTGAAGATGAACAGGGTGGGGCTTAAAAGTTGTCTTGGGGTGGGAAAGAAAGCATTGCAACTGTCTTTATGTGCTGGGTCCAAAAATGTTATCCAGACTATTTCTGGTAACTTCAGAATTCCTTATTTCTAGTTATCTGCATTCATTTAGCATTTTTGCTCTGGTCCTGAATGATCCTGATACCTTTTAATTGCCTCAAGTAATTAGCAAGAAAAAGGAGCAGGTTCAAATTTAAAGAAACTTCATCTAAACACCAGTTGTAAGCCCTGACCTCAAAAACTGAGACTTTCTGATGCTCAGCAAACCATAACTCAAAATTTGAATGAAATCTAAAAAAAATCAAACTAAAAAAGCTGCATCAACAGGAATAACTTTAAAAGTACAGCTGAATTCTGCATTTTTAAGTCTGCTTTGGTGAATTTAGCTGAGCAGCTACTGGGCCACCTGGTTGCTTTTCCCCCTTCTGCAGCAACACCTTACTCACAGCATGTGATTGTCAAGTCTGGAGGTCCTGTCACATTTTCCTGCTGGGTGGCAAGGCACAATACCAGCTGCCACTGATCTTGTAAAATCAGCTGCTTCCTCATTTCACTAGCCATTCATTACTCTGCTTCATTAGAACACTTTTTTTTTAAAGTTTTGATCGTTTTAGCTTTTATGATTAGTTCATGGTAAGTTGTGAGATTCTTAATTACTTCATCCCTCCACGTCTTAGAATCCTCTTAAAGAATTACTTCCGTTCAGTTTCTAAGTCTTACTTTTGCAGTGTTAGGTTGAGTCTCTTGGATAAAACAAGCATTCAGCCTAGATATAGACTTACTACTACATTTTTTGCCGTTTTGGTCATGCCTCTTGCCTTCATTTTAAATGCTTCCACAAAACAATCAGTTAACAACGCCAAAACAGGAGAAACTTCCAGGTTCCATATTTTTGAAGAATTTTGATAAAATCCTTACAAAGAGCTAGCAACTATAAAAAGCCCAACAGTAGGTGTGATTCCTTAAATCACATTCTGTTGATTTTCACCACAATGATAATTTTTGGGGTCACTTTCTTATGAGTGGTTACAGGTTTTACGAAACCTACATTCTAGATTCTGTAAAGCCAAAGCCTCAGCAATTCAAATACGTCTCTCATTTTTGGAACAGAGGCATAACTATTAGCCAACAATAAAAGAGCTATAAGTGAAGATACCTCCAAGGCCCCTTTTTAAAACTAGGGAACTCTGTAACTGACAGCATGAAATGTTGCACAACCCAGGGAAGCAAGTCAAATTCTCTAACCTAAATGCTAAATTATTCATCCAGTAAAGCTTTATTTCTGGTTTAGTGGACTACTTATTCATCTTTCATTACATGGATATTTAATATGAAATCCAAACAAGACAGATAATAGGAGCCAGCTCTCATCTCTTCCATAAAGCCAAGTAGCAAAACAGCCACCTGAGATGAGAGACCCTGTTTCAACTGGTATGAATTTACACTACCTGGAATAGTTTTAGCAGTATAATCTCAGTACTAGCTGCAATAATTTCCCAGGAGGTGAGAGGCCTGGATATGTCCAGGTCATGGAGACTGAGAATCCGAAAGGCATCTGTCAGCATTTCAAGTCAGATTTTCAAGATCTGAACTATCAGAGGGACTTTTCCTCTGGAGATGAGGAAGGGAATGATTTAGATGTTTAGCTTCAGAAGAGCTAAATGCTCTCAATGAGCAGAGTCAGGTGTCAGGGTTTGAGATTAGTTTGTCTTTTTAGCTTTTAAAATCTGTTTAGAGACATTTTCTCTCTTCATATAATTTTTGAGCCTTCCTTTGGGTCTGATTACCAGGAAAATGACATAAGTATTCTTAAGTAAGCATAGGTATTCCTATGTATATTCCAGGTTATACAGTAACTTCATATCTTTGGAATGCTGGCCCAAATATGTGTGTACAAGACATGCAGGGATCTTTTGGAATTAATATAACAGGTTAGATAAGCTGTTGGCCTATCTTGTTTTCTTTGTGTGATTATAAAAGCTCCCCTCACCTATAGAGGCAGTTGTAGCTGAAGTTTTATTTTAGAGAGGTAGCTGCTAGGAGCAACTTTGTCAAGAGCTTTTTCTTGAGGCATATTGCTTCAACATGGGCCAAATATTTCAGATTTTATTATATTGTGACTTGTATAGATTCAGTCTATGGAGATGGTCTTCAGAGGCTTTATGAATCTACACAGGTTGCAATTAATGAAAAGTAAGAAATTATAGATAATTCTTAGCACAGCAAAACTGCTATTCACTAGACCATCTGGAGTTTTGGACATGCTTAGTTTAACAGTAACTTTCAAACCTAAGGAGGACTTAAACTTTCATAACCTGTCGGACACATAACACAGACTTGGAGTTTTCCTGATGTATATTTTTTTTCCTTTTCCATAAGAATTAAGAGTGGTTATTAAAGAAATATTTATTTTTACTAAAAATTCTGTCCCACTGAAAAAAGTCAACCCCATTCCTTTTAACTTCTTTGGCTCAACTAATCCTAATGAGTGGAGTTTGGTCTTTTCTTTATTGTAAAAAAAGTAATTTGCTGAAGTAAAATTAGTTACACTGTGATAATCTGCAGATTTTGATATCAATGTAAACTAATGTATGTAAAGCTTTTCCAAGTCATTTTTACCCATATTTTCCTTGAAGATCATACTTTAAGCAGCAGAACTTTCAAATGTAATAGGACAATAATCAACTAATAAAAATTAAATAAATATAAATGGAATATCATTCCTATCTGGCAGTTTGTTAAATGACATTAGTCTGTAACTGAAATAGATATATCTGAGATCTGTGCTTCTGTACAACTCCTTTATTATTTTTTCTCCAGTCTATCATTTCTGCAACTAAACACTAAGTAGTTAAACATTTTTACATGGCTTAAAAAGAAGACCTGCCTCAGAAAATATATGTTAGAGTGGAGATACAGCCATAAGTTAAGGTTCATCAGGTATGTAAAGTTTTTGCTAGTGCTCAGAGAAAGAAAAAAGAGGGAATGCTTGGTTTTGTTTAGGTTTTTGTTGTTGTTGTTTTGGGTGTTTTTCTGGTTTGAGGTTTTTTTATTCAGGAGTAAAATGTATTTTTAAAGTGCTTGAGAAGAGCTATGCTAGAGATATAGTTCCTTTTGGTTTTTACTATTACAATGCTACTATGAAGTTTAGTTGATGTATTTAAGCCATCCTTCTAGGAAAGGATCTATGAAAAAATAATCACCTCTCAGGAGAAAAACCATCTGCACTTTGATTGGCATTTCTATTTTGTCTTAAAAGAGCTTGCAACTCTGCCCTTGAGGGTTATCCTTCACCTTGTCTTCTGAAAAAGATGCTACTCCAAAATGTGTTCACACTGCAGAGAGTACACATACACTTCAAAATACTTTCTGCTTACATGCACCCAAAGTCAACTAGCTTAAAACTGACTTTTTTTTAAACGAATTTAATTTCTTTTTTTTTTCCATTTTGTTTTTCTACTCATCCACTGGAGAATCTGGTTCTTAATCAAAAAATTATTTGCATAGGCCTGGATGTTGTTTTAGTTTGATCAATCCTTGCTTAGACAAATCTCATAATGGTCAGAGAACTCACTAAGGCTGTTTTGGTTATGGTGTGTTACAAGTGAACTATTAATAGCAGCTTCCCATTATAGTGTAAATGTCAGGTGATGTTGGCTACTGACCGCTTAAACCCGGAAGATTTTCAAGAAAAAAAATTTACCAAAGGAAATAAAACTGAGCTACTTCCCATGGCTTTGGGAAGTAGCTCAGTTGCTTTGTCATGTGAATGAATGTTCAGGGACAGCACAAGAGCTTCAGGCAACCCCGTCTTTTGGTGGAGGTGGCACTGATCAGGGAAGTCACATTAAAGCAAAGATGGGAGGGGGTCTCCAGCATTACTGGGGGCTGACAGTCAAACTGATCTGAATCCATAGCACAGCCATTCTGTCTAAAGAGTCTGGGGCCTTGTCCTCATTTTTTAGCATGATAGGTCCTTAGGCCAAAGAAAATAAACTGTTTTATAAGGCAGGTCATTTTGTTGTGTGGCCACAATAAGATGATTTTAGTTCTTTTAAAACTTTTTGAGTCAATGAACATGCCAATAAAAAAACTTTGATAATGCTGCCAGGTAAAATAAGAACTTCTAGGCTTTAAAGTGAGTTCAAAAAGGAAGCTCATGTTTTTAGGTTTTATCAAAATAGATCTCAGAGCAAACTTCCTTACAAGTTTATTTGTAACGCATATATTAGGACAGTTGCATAAATATATCTAACAGACACTTCAGGAAACAAAAGAAAATTGACAGAATTTTCAGATTTCAGCGTAGAAGTAACTTTTTTATTCTTCTTATTTCTACTGAAAAGATAGACACAATCAACACAGCCAGTTCTGTGTGATTCCTCTAGCATGCCTTTTAAAAGACAATCGATTTGTGCATGTGCACATCCCTAATCTGATTAGTGAACACCCTAGCCAAATTAATGCCGATTGATTATCCATAAAAAGTGGGTTAATTGAATAATAGACATTGATATAAATGGCTAGTATATATTTTACTACATGTATGTGTGAAGTTGACATATTTTGCTGTTAAATAAAATATAGTGAAAACATGTATATTGATTCACAATAAAGTTGATTAATCTATTCATTACTGTAATTTAATTGTCTGTAAAATTAGTTGCTAAACAGTAGGGGAAAAGTCTATTATTATAATTGCCTGTGTTACAGTAAAGGAATGATTTTATTGAGTGTTACACAAATAAATCCAAATTTCCCAACTATATGTATTAGAACAAAGGATGGTGTCATTTGCAATTACAGGAAATACTATGAAATTATAACAAACAGCTATTCACATTATCAGTTCAGCTGCTTGTCAGACTCACTGTATTGAGCAGTCCATGGTACAGAGCAGCTTAAAGTGAAAGCCACATAAAAGAATTCATTATCAATAGGAAAAAAGAGGACCTAATTGAGAAATGTCAGCCACTGTTTGTATCCTCAATAGAAGAAAAATGGACTCTATCACAAAATGCCAACTGTGGCCATGTTCTCCAATTTTCTTTTCGAGGACACGAAGCAGTAGATTGGATTAAAAAGGACCTGCCAAAGCCATTATCTTTAACTTTCAATAAAAGTGCCCTGTGTCCAAATGAAAAATGCCAGACATAAACCCTCCTTTCTTGGGGAAAATAGTAGAACCAATTAAAAAAATCCTGGTCTATAAATCTTTTGCATTTTAGGCTTTCAAGGAAAGAGCAACAGAACGCTAAGTCATTAAAAAACTGCAATAGCAAAAGAAAATTCTCATGAACGGCAAATGAAAAATGAGATGGGAGAAGAAGACATCAAAACAAAATTAAAGATTGGAAATACGGCCACCCTTTAGGTCTGATGTACATATTTGACTAGGTTTGTTATTATTGTCATACATTACTGTCATACATGTAAAATGCTATTTTAGTTCTGCAAGAGAGGACCTTTAAGAAATGTCTGCATCAAAACCTAAAATAATTATTTTGTTTCATTGAATTTCAAAATAGGAATAGCCATATCCTAGAATTTCAAAGAAAAATGTTTAGTCCTACCATGTGTGGATTACTTTCACTCTCTCAACTTAAGGAAAGATGACATGTTAAGGATGTTTATGCTCTAATTCAGAAAAATCTAGAAGCCTTTGCTATAAGTTATAGATGTGCCAGTATCCGAGTAGGGATGTTTTATCAACAGTGCTCATCACAGATACTTTCCTTTCAAAGAGATTCCTAAAACCAAGCCCTAATATTCTGTAGTGAGGTTAAAAATTGTGTCTATTTTACTTCTGATTGTAATTCATGATGTGTAGAAGAAATTCTCAGTTTCTGGACATCATTTGGGAAAAGAATAAGCAAACTGAGTATTTTGTTATCCATTGATTCAAGCAGTGTCCATTTTGCATTGGGATTTCATGCAGAAAGAGGAATATCATGGTGCTTCAGGCCCTGTATAATCATACAGCTCCAGAATAGCTTTGCAGTGTACCCAGGATCATTCACAGTCAGCTGCTGACTTCAGTTAACAGGTGGTGTGTTCTGCATGAATTTCATTTTCCACCTCAGGTTAGATATATCTATATGGAGACTTCCCTTTATCAGTTTGCAATCTCACTTCTGAGGTGGAAGTTGTAAAAACAGAATTCGTCTCTGAAAGAAATGCTGCAAGTTCATTGGTTACATGTCATAAAATAAAGGCCACACTCTGTGCTCCTCCAAGATCAGCTGGAAAGCAGGCCATTTGCAGAAAATATGGAAAGGTGAGTGGAAAAATCTGAAAAGGTGAGGGGACTGTATCTGAGAAGTTATTCAGTAGATGCTGTGTTTAAAAAAAATCCCTTTTGTGATCTCAGCAGTCTGCCACTCCTCCTTTCAGTGAAAACAAACTCTGTGTGCCTGCAGCTATTCTCTGCCACTCTGCAGCAGAGCAGACAAGGAGAGAATTACAGATTACTTTTGACCACATTAAGTTTCATAATGACCTTGATTCCTTGTCTCTGTCCTTTCTTTAAGTAACTGTGTGTGCACAAATCCACAAAGGATCTGAGAAATAGTCACTGAAAGGGAAGGTTTGTGCTGGCATGAATTCCTCTAAAGCAATGCCATACCTTTGCTGAACAGACACTTCCTCCTTTTCCAAGCCCTCAAAATAGCAATTTGGTAATGAAAGTTTTGAAGTACCAACCCTGAGACACCCCTTCATGCCACTGCTAACTCACATTATCTCTCACTTGGTGTCAACAGCAGCATCACCAGGTCTCACTAGTGGCAGATAGCCAGGCATTGCTTACACTCCAGCGCTCACGACTCTCAGAACAGCTGCTCTTCGCTCTTAAGAGGATAAATAAATAAATAAACACATAAATAAAGTCTTTCTGCTGATGATAAATAACTAGAATATCAATTTTCTGTGCAACTGTTATAATATTTTCTTGATAATGAGGGGTTTTTTTATGCTAATAATTCATTTGGTGATGCTCAGGCATTTATCAGCTAGGCACCAAGCTTGTCAGAGTTCAAGAGCATTTGGACCATGCTCTGAGGCACATGGTGGGACTCTTGGGGATATCCTGTGCTGGGCTGGGAGTTGGACTCAATGATTCTTGCTGGTCCCTTCCATCCTGGAATGTTCTGTGATAATGTAAATCCTCTTCAATCAGTTATTGTTGCTGTAGATATTGTGAAAGGAAAACTTTATGACATAAACAAAGCAGAAAAAAGGTAGTTTCCTGGACTGCACAAACATTTCTCACATGTGCTGTTTTTCTCTTCTTAACATATGTATCCCAATATCTATTTTTAAAACTTAGATTCTCTACAGAAAACCTGCTGGATATAAAGGTCTAATATCCTTCTATTAATCTTTTCATAGGTTTCTAATGTTGGGTGGGTGGCTTGTAAGAGAGAATTCATGCTGACTTACTCAAAGACTGCTTGTTCCCAGACAGTTCTTTTTTGATCCACATGTACAATAAACACAGAAGAAAGGAATTTTTGAAGTTCAAATTTCTCTCGGAACTGACAGATTCATAAGCAACCGTGGTTCTCAGTTACCTCCCAATTATAATTTATACAATACAAGTCTTTGAAACGAGGACTGAAAAGCACAGGTATGCTTCATACTAACAGGCTATCATCTTCATTTAATCAATACTACAAAGACAAAAGATCACAAAAACTGTATTCTGCAAATGCCCCTGCACAGTGCTGTAATCATTTTCATAAGTGGAGGTCATTACACACGCATGTTTGTTTGGATAACTGCTAATAAGATGGGTTAGTATGTATTAGGGGGGAATTTCTTGTAGCTGGGGGAAGGTAGAAGTGTTTTTCTTTCCACAGAATTTCACTTGGTTGCCCAACTAATAATTGATTTATTGACTATCTATTAGACTTCAGTTTTGTACTTTACTTTCTAGCAAATTAAATAATCCTGTTCTTAAATTGTTGCTAGTGGCAATGACAGTTCAGTCTGTTTCAGAAACATTGTCATCTGAGGAGAGCTATAAATAGTGGCAGGTTATTTTTTATGAACCGTTACAATGAGTATCATAAATATCTGATGATTTTAATTGAATCTTATTAAGATATTTAATCTCTCCTGATTGCATGGCAAATAATAAAATTGTATCTATTTAACACCTGTGAAAGTCAAAGTAGGTAATTTATTACATAGATTTTAACATTAAGTAAGTACATGCAGTAACACCTTGGAGGTTATGTATTTAAAACATAGTTGTTGCATTTTTTATGCTTTTCACCAGCTCAAAAACCTTAGAACAGATATTCTAAACCATATGGTACAGTATTGGTTAACACCCAACTGAATACCCAAAATATATTAAATGAGATTTTGAACCCATCACATTGATATGTGTCTGTTATATAGCCACTTGTCATCAGTAAGTAGTTTATTTAAATATTGCTAATCACTTAGTATTCAATATAAGGGTGCTGTCTCAATGAAAAATTAAATTTTTTGAGAGACTGTATTCTGCACAAAGAATTACAACAACTTTCTTATAAGTCTATAAACATCTGTGTTAATATAGAGGAGAAACCAGTATTGCAAATAACCAGTTATCATCATCTTGAGCCTTCTTAGATTCACACCAGGAAAACACAGGTGATTTTAGATCAGTTATTCATAAAAATAAAAAGTTCTGTAAATCTAAGTTTGCATAAACCTCAGTCAAGCATAAATACTGAATTCAATTTACTGGATAAAACTCTGGTACTCCTTGCAAATGTGGAGAATAAATAAAGCAGATTGACCCCAGAATTTTTCAGGTCCATTCTCTGAGACCCTCTTCTTTCTCATGCCATCTCTTCCCTATAACCCAGGTATCCATTCCTTTTTTCTGGAACAAAAAGTCCATTTCTTTTTCAAGAAGGCTTAGTTTTCATTTACGAGAACTAAAAGAAAAGCTCATTACTTCCTCGCTGGAGAGGAGTACTAACCTGTGTGCGACAGAGTGCATTTCCTCAGCTCTCAGGGTGGGTGTGTCAGGAGGGAGAACTGGCTTCTCTCGTGGCAGTCCCAGCACTAAAAATGAGATTTTTCACCCTTCAGGCCAAAGACAGAGGAGCACCCATGTGGAACCCCTGCAGGATTAGGTGCTTACAGGGCTGGGGGCTGAGGATAGAGTCTGCCTTGATTGAAGCTTGTTAGGGATTCAAAGTAACATTTTAATGGAGTGCTCCACCATACAAGGATTTAGAGAGTGCTTTCAGTTAACTAGCACTTATTTCTTATTCTCCTCTCTAAAATATTCTCTTGGCTCAAGGGGAACATCTCTCTTTGATCACCTGTGCTAGGTGGCTTATATATCAAGCACAGCATAGGTTAATAAATATGATTTCTGAAATTATTGCAAAGTTTCCTGGTGTTTGAAGCTGGAAGGGATCCTCAGATCATCTATACCAGGTCATTAAGGTTTACCAAGGCTTTATTCTAGACTTAAAGGTGTTCATTAGAACAAAGAATTTTAGACCTCACGAGATTTAACTATGCTATAGGCAAAGACTGGAACTAATCCCCAATGACCTTGCAATGGTAGGAAATTAATTAGATGAAATATGCCTGGATGAGCCTAGAAAATAATCTTGATAATAGGTCCTGAGGAAGGCAAAACAAAAAATAAAGGTCCAATTTCAACCTCTAATCCTTGGATTTTGTTACATCTTGATCATTAAAGATAGATAACTCTCAATTACTGGAAATCTTCTCCTTCTGTAACTACATATAAAAAGTAATCCCATTGCCTTATTTTTTTTTTTAAACAACTGAATACATTGAAATTGGTCTTACATAGCAAAATTTATTTTCTAGTGTCAGGACCATTTTGGTAACTCCTTTTTAAGTTCTTTCTAGGATTTCTACCTGCCTTATGAACTAGATTTTTGTTGAGATCTTACAAGAGCCAGTTCCAGTACCTTACCTATAAAGGAAATAAAGCTTTGCTACTGGTACCTTATGGACTTTTGGATCACATTTGTTATGTGACAACACTGCACCAATGGTATCATTATCTTGGATGATTCCTAAATAGGTATTGAAGACACAAACAGGGATAAGCATTTATCTAGGGAAACTTCTCCAGTTAAATTCCATAATGAAGGAAAAAATCTTCATTGCCAAGACAACTGTACTAGTGACAAATGCAACAGCACTAAGCAGCTGACATTTGTAGACACTTTAGAAATCTGTTTAGTTTAATACATTTTAGCTCCACATTTGTCAGTGGATTTATTCTTTGATATATTCCGGTAATTGTTAATGTTTTTTGGGTTTGCATTACAGTTTTTAGCTCAGGTAGCTTTTCCTGGTACCTGAATCTTTGATGTCAGCCACAGATTGATTCACTTCAATATTTGTTAAAAATGTTTCTTATTTACTTGATTTTCCTCGTATTATTCACAACTATTAACAATATTTCATAGGTTTTTCTATTTTTGTGAATGTATGGGCTATTTTTGTGAATTTAACTTTTATTGCGGGCTTTGTCTCAATGTCATAAGGATTTTGTCCTTTAATGTAAGGTGTTCTGTTGCCCCTTTCTTTTAATGTTAATTGCTTGGTTCATTGTCACTGTTTAAATGGATGCACTCCTTTCTTTTCCCACTAAAGGCTGGGGTCAGAATATATTTCTAAAGATTCAGTTTGTCTTTTGAGATCTTTGTGAAAGGGAAAAGTAGAGAGGAGCTGCTGATACTGCACTGAATTAAAAGTTCAGAAGAAATTCTGAATAAACCTGAAATGAAGCCAAGGCTGAAACACATTCTAAACACATTCATATGCATGTACCAGGCTCCAAGCATTCTGCAGCAGTCTCAGTCTAAGGTCTGGTGCCTTTTTTTTTCCCTTTGTTTACTACATGTTTACTTGGAGATATAACACCAGGAGCAGAATCTCATTTGATCCCCTAAGATAAGCAATATCCAGTTAGGGTGGTGTGTGAAAAGATCATGTCCCTGGGAAATCTCAACTGTTTGTTGAAAGTGCCATATTTCAGTATGTGCCATTCTTGCTGAAAATTGAATTTGGCTTTGGTCATATATTTTTAAAAACTGATCTGAATTTGAATTGCTAGATGGTTTTTTTTGTCCAGGTGAGTCTCATGGGAGTGGGAATTTTGGGGTGCTTAGTTCTGTGTTCAGTAGGGCAACATCCTGGAGTTAGTTCAGGGAGTGTCAGTGTCAGTCACACTCTGATTGATGCTGGCATTGGATAACTGCATGTGTACCCAGTTTTGATTAGCTTTGAAGCAGAATTAGATGGCATACTGCATTTGATAATCCTTCTAATCCACTCAGACTGCATGCGAGTGACAAGGCAGCTGCTAAGAGTGTGAGAAGCAAACCTTAAATGGTGATAGAAACTTTCTCCTGCATCTCAGCCTTTGTTCATTCCAGTTTGGATCCACACCACTGCGTTCTAATTGCATTCTTAGTATTTCTCAGTTGCAGCCCTTTGCAAATGCCACTTGAAGGAGATATTTTGTCAATGAGGCTGTTTGTACAAGCTGGAATTCTTCCCTATGTGTACTTCAGCCTCTTCATTTCCACAAGAAATGAAATATTTCTTAGAATGAAAAGATTCAACTCCATCCATTTGATTTTCAGAAAAGACGGTATCTCTCTATAAAGCAATACATATATTTGGCCATATTTCACAGCCTTCACACAGGTTTTCAGATGGGTGTGTAAACTTTATACCACATAGCATGGTTCTTTCTGTGAATGACTTACTGATTTTGGTGTTTTGCTTTTTATGTTTTGTTAATATCTATATGTTTAAATCTTATTAAATCTTTCAGGCTAAGAACTATTGGAAAGAATACGGTTTCAAAAAAGCTGTAAGACTTGGGCCCAGTAAAGGGAAATGAGAAGCCTTGAGTTTGTGAAGGCATTTTCACTCTTGTTAAATACAGACTGCACTGGAGTATAAGACACCTGTTTTCTCTTTCATCTACGAGAATTTCACCTATATGCAATTTCAAACATAGATGTGTTGATTGTACTGAAAAATCTGTTATAAAACTGCTTAGAAAAAATAATTGACCTTTTTGTTCCAGTTGGTAGGCATGTGAATTTTTTCATCCATGGTAAAACTGACTCATTTGATCTTTGGATACTAGGCCTGTTCTGTCAAGGTGGCTTGCAAAGGATCACAGGTATGCCCTAGGCACAAAAATCCATCCTGAATTGTCAAGGTAAACAGACAAAAAAGACATTCTGATCCTGCTTCCTTTTATCAGAAAAGTGTAAAGTTTACCAAGTTTAAATTAAATTAAATTAAATTTTAAATTAAACATGTTTGATTAACATAGGGACCTACAAGGAGCCACCCCAAAATAGGATTTTCATCTTGGTTTTTCATTTCATTTGTTCTTCACTTTTGTTAAGAAATAATGTGCTAGACAAGGTGTTACTCCTATTAGTGAAACATCATTTAGGTATCAAAGGTAAAACAATTTTTAAGCCTATAAGTGAAAAGGAAGAGGTTTACATCCGGTGTACTTTTGGTTGTTGAAAGCAGGAATGAAAAAATAGTAGGTGAGACACTTATGATTTACAGTGTTCACAAACCCACACAAACTTAATATGACAATAAATAAGGACTAGAAATCTAGTTCCAATTTTACACATCTTCACTATCTTCATAAGCCACATTTCTGAATCTCCAGTTTCACATTCATGGCTGGGCTGTAGGAATAAAATTCAGTATGAAAGTGTACTTGTCTCAGGTGGGTGATTTTTCTATATCAGTTGAAATAATAGTGTAGAATTTCAAGCCATTGACAAAGAAAGGGCTTAACTTACTGACAACTGTCAATGAAGAAGAAAAATTTGTAAATCATTATTAATGCTGAGGTAATGTTTTGAACATATTTTTGGTCCTTAGAGTTTATAAAATAAAAGCTGTGTCTATTTAGAAGTTCTTACCATGTACTTTACTTGTTGAGCTGGCTTCCAGATTACACTGTCCAGTTTGAAAAATTATCCTGAGTATTAACGTGTTGAATATCTTCCTTCTTGCACAATTATTCCGTATTTCGTTCAAGTAATGGTGGAGACCTTTTCTCCATCATTAATTAATAAACTTGTTGGAATTCCCTCTTCAGAACCACTTCTCCCTTCATTACCTAACTGTGGTGGGAATACAGAAAAATGTCTTGCATGGCACAGAGTCTTACAGACCCGCTCCCATCTTAAGGATTACAACATGGAAATGAGCTATCCATAAATATTAAAAATTATCTGCTTCTCACAGATGTTCCTTCTGCCTATTATCTGCAAAATTTCTGGATCAAGTGTTCAATATGAATATGTTAGTATCCACTAAAGATTGCTTTTGGCAGCATATGTGTTGATATCAGCAGGAAATAAATAGGAAAACATTAAAAGGTATAAAACTTTAAAACAATAGCTTAAAGGTGTTTTATAAACTACAGATGGCTTATATCGTTCAAGTGGATGTCTGCTGCAGAATTAGAAACAGAGAAGACTGGAAGAAAACTTGAAAATTACTGGAAATAATGGGTCCCATGCAATATGTTGTATTTAAAGTAGAGATAAGCAAAAGTAAAATTGCTGTTCTTTTCTTGTACAAGTAGTGAGGCCATGCTAGCATTTGTGAATAGGAGTGGTCCCCCATTTTTTAATATGTTCTATAGAATGATACTTGTCACTCTGGATCCTCTCCAAAAAGATTATGCTTTCAACACTAGATTGATCATTTTTCTGTGCTCACTCACAAGCCTCAGCCTTTGAATTTACATAATGAAAATGTTCATCCCATGTAGAAGAACTGCCAGTATCTATAAATGAAATGGGAGCTAGATGAAGCAAACTTCCTTTTGTCAAATTTTTACTACTCTCTGTAACACCAGTGCTACTCTCTGCCTCTAAGTTTAACAAAATCAGTGAAGTCTCTTTGCAGAAGAACCATTTGAGAGTGTTCATGGTTAAGCTTGGATCAAGCTTACAGGTTCCATTCCTCTCCTAAAACACCCCGGCACTGTGAACTCATCACACTGCAGGCAGCAAGAGTGAGGAGGGAATCGACACAGACAGAGAAAAAGAATATCACTAAAAGAGCAAGGGCAAAGCAAACTAGTGGTGTTTTAGCAGGCTGGTGTGAGCAGGATGGGAGGGCTGAGCAGGCACAGTGTGGATAAACGACAGCCAGAAGTTACAAAACAAAACAGACAGAGCAGACACTGTTAAAAAGACACTATACATTTAAGAAAATATTGTGTGATGGTGAGACATTTCACTCTGAGAAAACCTAACTGGTGCTCCAACATAAAAAAGAAAAAGTTTGTTTTTGTTGGTTTGGTTTTTTTTTTTAATTATTAAAAAAGGATATTCAGATGTTTGTTCATTAAACCTCTGCCATCTATCTAGAGAATAAAGAGCCTCTTTCTCATAAAAACATTGCAACAGTGGTAATCAGTATCTTGTTACTTTTCCTTTTCTTATTTTCATTTCCTTTCTGTAAACTGTTGTGCTGCTTATGACAGCTGCTTTGTTTCAGTGTATTAGTAAGTGATGTGCAGTGTGTGGTCTGCAGTTTGTATACAATTTGGCTGATCAAAAGGCACTGCAGAGAGGTGCAATGACCAATAGCATGGATGTTGATCATCACTGAACTTCACAGAATCAGCTGAGTGGGAAGGGATCCACAAGGATCACAGAGTCCAGCTCCTGGCCCTGCACAGGATCATTCCTGGGAGCTACACCATGTTGTTGTGGGCACACAGTTTGTGGGAATTGGGAGTGGGGCTGTGGCCAAGCCTCATCCCCAGTGGGCTACAGCTGTGTCAGACAGGTGTCTGGTATTGAAGGTGATGAGGCATGGAATGCTGAGGTGTACTGACCAACCACGAAAGGGCACACAGGTGAAACAGGTGTAGCATCAAGGGTATAAGAAGCAGCACCAGAGAACAGTGCAAAAAAGAATGAGCAAGAAGAAGCACAAGCTTGCAGCATTCTGTGGTGCTGCCAGTGGTGCCACTGTCCCTTTGCTGCCCGTCTGCTATATCATGCACTTGAAAATATTGTCCAAATGCTTCTTGAACTCTGTCAGGGAGTTTGTGCTAGGATTTAATGTGAACTCTGCACCCTAGACATAGATTTTTTTCTGCATTTAGAAGGTCAAATACCATTTCTATGGGAGGTCTAAATGAAGTCTGTACACAGAGTGCAGTAGCAACTTTTTTCCATGCTGTCCTCAAGGACCTGGCAGTTGTATAAAACTTGTGGAGACTGCACTTGTCTGCTGAGTGCTCCTCCAGTGCAAACAAAAGGCCAGAATCTGAGCTGTGAATTTTGACATTGTATAACCACTTGCTTGAGACTTCTGAGCAAGGTTTTTCCATTTATTCAGCGTTCTTTGAACCCAACCTTACGAGCAGAGGTGAGGTGCCCCAGTGGTGGTTACGTTAGCACTACTGATTGCATTTAGCTCAGTAGAAAATCCTCAGGCAGCTGTACTGAGGGAAAGTTTCCTTTAAAGCCTGACACAATAAGTCATGTCTCCTGATCACCAGTTTCTACAGAGTGACAAGTGTTTACTTTCCTCTCTTTACCAAAATATTCTGCTCTAACTAAATATGACATTTAGCCTTTTATATGTGCCAGGGAAGAGAGTTTTGATCCAGAGCATATTGCCAGTGTAAGAACATTCATGTGCCACTGAAGTCTCACTGTGCCAAAAAATCACTTACCTGGTGTCTAATAGTTACTGCCTGTTGGGAATCAGACTCACCTCTTTTCAAATACTGTTCTATCTGTCCACCTTCCTACATCAATGGTTTCACCAGCTTGCAGGATGACTTGAAAAGAACCAAAAAGGAGTCTATATTAATTGCATATATGATATAATATAGAGGACTCACACTCTGGTAAGTGGCTGTTGGGACAGTGTTTCCATACTGAAGCATCTTACTCCAAGGCTTCATCACAGAAATGCCAGAAAGTAACCAAGCTGCCCACGCGACACAAGAGCAATTGTTACTAAGACATTAACAACCACAAAAGCCCAGTTCCAATCCAAATGCTCAAATAAATGTCCCTAAAGTAGGAATTGTGCTGTAGGTGTTTAAGAGAGACGCACTGAGATAAACACAGGGGTACCTAGGATACTAATCTGCTTCCAGAAGATGATCAAAATTACAGCTTCAAAGAAACAAAAGCACCCAAAGCATTTTATCTTTAGTTATGCTTTGGACAGGTGATGTAATTTCAAATATGAAGTAGTTACTTACAAGAATCTGTGTCCAAATGATAGGTTTACTAAATTTCACAGGTAGAAACAGTACAAGCAAAAAAGTGTTCGTCAATTTAAGGCTTTTGAAAATGTTCTCCAGAGAAACGTTTTTGGGTCAGGTTAGTCACGTAAAGCAGTCAATGGATTTGATAGAAAAGTTCTAAATTCCAGGTTTTATCATTGAAAAAAAACCCTAAACAACCCCACAGTATTTGAGGGTAAGACAAAGGTGCAAAAGGAAGACAAAGAAAAGGGGTTTAATTTTTAAAATATTGTAAAAAAATTGTTAGTACTTCCTTGAAAATTACTTTAGGGGGAATTGCCCCATACTTTCTTTTAAAAATCCTAGATTATTTCATTGTGATGATAGGCTGCAAGTCAGGTGCTTTCTAGTAATTCCTTCTCCAGTGTCCCAACAGCCCAGACAAATAAACCTATTGAAGAGAGCCATGATTACTCAATGGTTTGTATTTCTGCATTCCCTGTTGAAGGAAAACCATGGTGTGGTAGATAGACCATGGTCTAGGCTGAGTGAGTCAAACAGCAACACTTAAAATTGTTTTTGTATATTCATAGCTTTTCTATAACCCACGAGTGACAAAAGTCACAGAATACTACACTTAAAGTTGTACAATATGTTTTGTTTTCTTGTGCTACTCAAAAATCAAAATTGTCTACATGTAATTGAACTATAAGTGTATGGCAAATACACAGCATGGCAAATGCTTGGTTCCTTGTCAAAGGCAAGATATGCACTGGTTACAATCTGTGATCTTTGGAACAACATTAATTTTATATCATTACTTACATTTTCAAAATGCTGAATAAAAAAGCAAGTTAAGAAAAAATCATGCACAAGTTACCTCACGTTATTTCATTCTCTTAGTAATGCAATGTTTTCAACCAATTCAAATCACAGTAAATTCACTGAAAGGTCTTCCATGGAACTCATTTTAAAGGCTTATGGATGTATTGTTTTAATGGAAATTTATGTTGTATTATGCATGGCTTTTTCCTTCTATTATCTGGGTTCCTGTTTTCTAACTGCAATTTCTACAAGCATGGAACTGTGGCTCCTTAGGCATTAAAAATAATAATTAAAAAAAAAAGTAAAAGGCTTTCATTTAAGTAAAAAGAAGGTTAGAGGGATCTATTTCTGTGACAAGGATGAGTGGAGGATGCAGACAATGTAGACTGACCTTGCTTATTCAATATATAGTTAAAACATAGACCTGTAGACAAAGAACTTGAGTGTCTTATGCTAAATGCCTCTGTTCTGGGATTGTTTTTTACTGTCAGTCATTACTTTTCTATTTTTAGCTTCAAGGCACCTTCTGCCTCCAGGCACTTAAGGGAGAATCTTGATGTACCAGAATCTGTGACCATTGACTTCACTATCCCACAAAGCAAAGCTTAAAACATGCCACATATACTTTCTCGTACAGCTTTTGATTCATACTTTAAAACAAAGCTCCCTCTTATTTATTGATTGTTAGGACTTTTGGGGACAGATTATCAACCTTTTGCCTGCCTGCAGCACTGCTTTAGCAGAATAAAGGATAAGGAAATCTCTCCCTATTAAACAGTAGGGCAAAGACCCGTCAGAGCAGTGTTTAGCCTCTGAACTGAGCCTGTTGTCAGTGTCAGTACCATCCTGGCAGTCAGGGAGGAGATGTGGATGCCTCCACAGATCCATTCAAATCCAGAGAATGCAGTCTGAAGCCTTTGATAACATGTCCATCTACTCACTGTGATTTTAGTGGCACACTGTGGCAAATTGCTAATTTAGGAGCCTGAAGTTTAAGCTATACCTACCTATGCTTAGTATGATGAGACATGAGGGAGAAAACATCATAACACATAAACTGCAGAAGTCTTTCCAGGGCAATTGTAGTCACTACCACTTGAAACAGCCCAGGATGCTTCCTACACTACATCATTTCACCCCTCAGCCAGGTTCAGGAGAACATTTTAAAATTTCAATATCCTGGAGCGTAAATGCAGAATTTATCACATGATTGCAATTTGATTCTATCTCAGCTGTGAAGAGGGTAGCATTTCTTTTGAAAATATCACAAAACTTTCATGCAAAGTTTTCCTTAAGTTTCCAATTGAGTTCCTTCACTTTTAGTCATATTAAAACCTTGCCAAAAATAGCTCAGTGCACTTTGTAGTACCATGAAATCTGATAAATCTCATTGTTATGATATTTTAACAGTGCTATGAAGACAGAGTAGAAACATTTGTGATTATTAAATTGTGTTATTTTTGAAGGCGTTCTGAATAACATTTATGAATGTTACAGAACTGCACCAAATCAAAACACCCTCGAGCTGAAAAATTGATTTCCTTGGAGCTACTGCACGGAAACATGAGACTATAGCATATTAAATGTTGACTTTCATGTATTAGACTGTTTTGTAGAGCTTCAGAGGATTCTGATAATAGCTGATGTTTCCTTACAAACACATCCAGATTTTTAAAATGGAATGTTTTAAATGTGATTTTTCATCTGTATTGTAATCAAAGATTTCTTGTGTTGTCCAAAAAAAAGGTACCCAAAGAGCATTTCACCGTCAAAACACAAATTATAACATCCTGTGTCCCACGTACAACAAACCCATCAATTTCACAGGTTTTTGTTGATGCACAATTCACAAAACATTGATAGTAACAGGCATTTCAGTAGCTTCAGAATCAATTTGAAATTCATATTAATTGAACAAATACTTTACATTCCTTTTCTGTAAATGATACTTTTTTTCTGGATAGAGATGGAATAAAGTATATGTCTTAAAATACTGTGATTAGATGTATACTGCAGAGTTGAGCAGAAGATACCATGCTAAAGTAGAGTTAAAATAAGCAGCCCATTTTAGTGCTGCTTTTGCAGATTGAAGCAGAATGTGAGATTGCTGAACTGTGAGCTTGCTAAGGAGCCTGATAATTTGAACTGTTAATTCAGTGGGAAGTTGCCCCCCTAAATTTTGGAATTTCAAGTGAAAATAATAGGGTTTGAAAATTGAACTTATTATAGAAATTGACATCACCTCCACGAAAATACTTTGGAGAGATTGAGAAGTTCAGTTCACCTTCAACATTTCTAATTTTCCATTTTTGTTTTTATGCAATATATGTACAATAAAAAAAAAAAGAAAAAAAAAAAAAGAAAAGAAAAAGCAGAGCTATTGATCAAACTTCTAATAGAAATAAACCTTTCAAATGGTTATGTTGCTTCAGTTTTCCCCTGAGTAAATTTATGTACCTTTATGTAAGGACAGAAAAAAGTTTGATTTTTAAAAAATGCAGACAAAACCATCATAGTGCTCTACTGACAGGCTTGAGTAATTTTTTTCTAATCCTATAATAAATTGTCAAATGTTCTTTTTCACTGCTATAGAAATGCTGATGCTATAGAAAAGATGACTATGTTTCATCAGAAGGAAGAAGATGGCACTGAACCTTCAGTCTGAAGAACACTCAGTAGATTGAGATATATACTTTGTGATGAATGCATTTGTAAAAATAATATTACATTATCTGTGCTTTTCTCATGTTGTTTGGAGAGCAACCTGGTGTTTTTAAATAGTAATCTTCAGCAAGGTGATTCTGCTCACTTTCTGAAAACACAGTTTCGGATATCAGACTCCCAGAGTTGCATTAATAACCCAAATGGAAAGAAAAGCATTGCTGATTCTCTTTCCATAGTAATGAAAAATTTACATTTAGCGCATTTGGTGAATTTAACAGTACTGTCTTTAAATCATGTCCTTAAAAATAATCTTAACTCATACACGTCCAAAATTATTCTTTAATTAAATTCAGAAAAAGGAGAGACATTACTTACCAGTTTCTATTGCATCTCCATCTGGATTCATTCCAAGACTTTATGATATATAGCTGCTGTCCCAATCACATTTTCAAAAGTGGGCTTTTTATAACAACTTAAACCTAAACATCTGCTCATCAGCCAGTATGGAACAGTGTCCTTGATGTGCTTTTGTGTTTTGTGATAAATCCATTGGGGTCATCTGCATGCATGGCACAGGCAAGCAGAAATCTTTACCCTGGTCCTTTCGCAGAAGCATTGACAAAGGTTTTTGTGCAACCTACAGCTCAAGAACAGCTGAAACACGCAACAGAGAACATAATTCCCTCTCACTTTACAGCATTTCCTCCTGTGAAACAAGATACCTGTTGTGCCTGAATTCCTCTTGCCTCACTGAATTTTGATATATTTTAGTGGGATAAGGCAGCATATTTGGCTAGAAAGACAAACACACCTGCAAATCTGTGGATCTGTTGAACTGATACAATTCTATGAATCCTGAGGCCGAAGAGTTTGGCTGTTTGCTTCTGACATTCCTCAACAGAGAACCAGAGAAGCATGGATGTTTCTGGTGAATAAGAACTGTGTTGGCTCATCTAATTAGCAAATAGTGCTGACTTTCATCCTGAGACTGGGACATCTTTTTCACATTTCAAAATGTGAAAACAGGACATATGATGTTGTATGTAGATGAGTGTAAAGGGTAATAACAGTCATAATACACAGTGGTGAAATTAATAATGTAAGAAATGATATAGCATGACATAAAATGTTGCAAATAATTTTTTATACATCCTAGCCTCCTGATCTAGCCCCTGTGTTAACCCAATCCCCTTGGAACTTGTAAGATTGCAGCTTCTTAGCACTTTAAAGCTACTTTTAACAACAACTCAGTCAGTGTCTTTCTCCACCTTTTCCACAAATTTGAAATCTTGAAAAATTTGTGCATATTCAAGGCCAGAAGCAGATTATGCTGTGGAATGATATAAAGTCTCTTTATCTTAAAACCCTGCAGGTTTAAAATGGCATCTTTCCACCTCTGAAAAGGATCATTACCAGGATTTCACTGGGTATATTGCACTCTGAAAATGCATTTTTGATGCACAGAAGTTATTTTAGATCTCATTTAATATCTTTTTTCCTGACTACTTCCTTACCCTGCATAAAAGTAGGAGAATTACAACTTTGATATTAGGGGTCAGGAACTTTAAAAATGTGTTTCAATTTAAATTAAGGTAGCAAGTTCCTTCTCCCTAAAACAGTAGAGAGAAACTGTTATAATTATGTTTTATAGGGTTTTATTGCATGTATTAAGTGTGGTGTTAATTTCTCTCCTTCAGAATAGGTGCACACCAAAAAAAAATTGTGTCACTTAAAGACTCCATATTACCAGAAAAATTATAGCTTTTGTACTATTGATAGCCTTATGACAAAATTGTGAAGTGTCATTTGATTACTACTGTCCCATTCTCTATATTTAATACCTATACTCCGTTCAGTGTTATTTTCTGAACTAGAGCTCAGAAATGGGTGATGGTTTAGTGGTATTGCATGATTTTCCATCATTCATTTTGGACATTTGGAGGTTATGACTAGAAAGAATGACATAGTCCATTAAAAAGAAGTAGTCCAAATGGAGAGTGCTGCTGGAGAAATAGATGAGGCAGATCCTTAAGAAGCTGCTGATAACTAACATAAAGTTTATTTTTGAAGGATTCTATGGCACCACAGCCTGAAGACAAAAATATCATCCCTACATTACCTTTAAAGTCACGGAATCATTTCAGTTGGAAAAGACCCCTATGATCACAAAGTCTGATCCTTAATCCAGGACAGCTGCTACCCTTTAAACACCTCCAGGGATGGTGACTCAATCACTTTCCTGGGCAGCCTGTTCCAATGCTTGCCAGCCTTTTGGTGATGAAGTTGTACCTAATCTCCACTCTAAACCGCCTGTGGTGCAACTTGAGGCCATTTCCTCTTTCCTGTCGCTGGTTACCTGGAAGAGGCCAACCCCCACCTGGCTGCAGCCTCCTTTCAGGGTGTTGTAAAGAGTGATAAGGTCCCTCCTGAGCCTCCTTTTCTCCAGGCTGAACACCCCCAGCTCCCCCAGCTGCCCCTCATGGCACTTGTGCTCCAGACCCTTCTGTGGACTTGCTCCAGCTCCTCGAAGTAGGAGCTTGTAGTGAGGGCCCAGAACTGATGACAGGATTTGAGGTGTGGCCTCCCCAGTGCCAAGAACAATCATTTCTGTTGGGAAACATCTGTCCCTTTGCAGTGGAGTTGGTACTTAATATAAGAATTGCTCAAAAGGTGATGTCTGATAGAATATCTGTGGGTGGAGATATTAACATTCTTAGTATCAAGGTTTCCATATTAAACATGACATTTAAGAAAAAATTCAATTCTGTCTTACAATTAAATCAAGACGAGGCAGGAGAAACAGAGAAGTAGGAGAGAGAAAATTACTGAGAACCACAAAATGGCAGTTACTCAAAATAGTTAGAAAATTCCCGTGGGACATAATGATTCAATGTCTTTATCTGTTTAAATCAGGAACTATACTTCAATTTTTCAGTCTCACATGAGTCATGCCACTGCTGTATATCATATATTCTGGTCCCAATATAGGGCCAGAAAAAGAAAGTCTATTCTCTATTTATGGCTGATACATTTAAATTCATCTAACTTCATACTTTGTGTCAATGTAGGGATGTTTCCTACTGAAGAATTTCAAGCAAGGTCTAAGCAGGCTTATAGTCAATAAAATATAACTCAGCAGTTTATCTTAGAAATGGGTGACCTGACCTTTACATTGGTGGTCATGTCTAAAAATTGCACAACAACTTAATGACTTTGATTTAAAATCTGTAGCCAGTGGTGCAAAAAGCACAGAAGCAAAGAGCTTGTGGAATGCTATGATAGGACAATATCAGCCTACAGAGAAAGGCTGAAAGTGAAAGAACAATAAAAGTAAGTGAAAGCTTATCCACAAGCCCAATTATGAAAGAAGGTGAAAAATTTTAAAAAGGAAGTGAAAAGAAAATTTAAAAAGACAGATGGAGTTATGGAGTTCAGTTGGCTAATTTTCTACCTGACTGCCAGGATGAAAAACAGAGATGTACTGACCTTGTCCCTCTACATTTCTGAGAAACTCAAATTGTCAATCTGCTTCAGTTAACCAAAAAGCCTAGGCTGAATAGTTACTAACTGAACCCTAATCACTCATAAAATGTTTCTTAGCATTACAAAAAGTCAGAATTGTTCCTTGTAGGTGTGTTCTGCTATTCAGCCTGAAAGCATCACTTTCCAATATCAGATGGCTGAATGGCTTTAGCGAAAATAAGGGCAGAATCTAAATTGCCACTAAAAGCTTACAATAAATCTTTTTTTTTTTTTCCTAATTTCCCCACAAATTTCAAAAGAGCTTTGTTCCGCACTGACTTGTTTTTCATTTTCCCACTTTGCTTCTTTTCCCACTTTGCTTCTTTTCTTCTAGCCAGGACACTATGTACAAATATGAACATCTTGACACCAAAGGTTGCTTTTTAGATTATAGTACTTGAAATAAGTGAAGCCCTCAGCTCCTCTTGACTATGACTTTCTAATCTAACTAGAAAAGAGAATTACTAGAAATATTAAGCTCTTAGAGGCATCCAAAGGAAGGGCACAAGGATGGTGAAGGGTCTGGAAAGAGGCTCCTCCTATGAGGAGCAGCTGAGGTCACTTGGTTTGTTCAGCCTGGAGAAGAGGAACTGAGGGGACACCTCACTGCAGTTATAACTTCCTCATGAGGGGAAGAGGAGGCACAAGCATCAATCTCCTTCCTCCTGTCACCACTGACAGGACCCAAGGGAATGGCCTGAAGTTGTGCCAGGGGAGGTTTAGGTCGGATGTTGGAAAAAGATTCCTCACCCAGAGTGGGGTTTGGGCACTGGAACAGGCTCCCCAGGGCAGTGGTCACAGCACCAAGCCTGACAGAGCTCAAGGAGCATTTGGACAATGCTCTAAGGCACAGGGTGTGACTCTTGGGGTGTCCTGTGCATGGAAATTGGGCTCAGATCCTGATGGGTCCCCTCCAACTCAACATGTTCCATGATTCTATTACATTTGCAGTTCATCTTTTTTTTTATTTTACCACAATTAAATACTTACTTTTTATCAATATTTTAAATAATTTTTAGTTCCTCCATCTTTTAAAAGTGCTATTAATGGCTTATGTAATGTTAAGCTTAATAGTCTCTCTTCTTCCAATAAAAACAGTGTCTGAATTGCAGTGGGAACGGCTGACTGATTACAGTAAATGAAAATTGCTATAGATGGACTGGATGAATGCTGCACCTAACATTCTACACGAAGTTATCTGATGCTTTTCCATTTCTCTTTTTCTAAGTATCATTGCAGACATCTGGAAATGTCCATTTCTGAGACTGAGCAAGTTCCCAAAAGTGTTGCTTTCTAGAGTTGCTAGTTTCTGAAGTCACTATAGAGGATGGACACATAGGCTCCATTTCACATTGGACCCATATATTTCCAGGTTCATTTGTGGGTTTTTCCCTTTTAACATATAGTTGCATGAATAAATTTTCCATATGAAGTAATTTCTTTCTAATGCTAAAGTAAAGTTTACAAGCCCCTTGTTAAGTATTTGCAAAGAGTTTGAATGTAATTTGTCAAAAAATCAAATGCCTATCAAGAGCTTGCTTTTGCTTCAGTTGATGCAGATGACCCTAATTTTAGTCACAAGATGAGTGGTTTATAGAACAGGTGCCAAAGAGGGTTTTCTGAATCTCAGGCTGGTTTGGGACTGGCAGTGGGAGGAGTCAGATCTTCCTCATTGCTTCTTATTCCCAAGCTCTACAGGAGTGGAACCTCCTAATTTATGATGAGGAAAGGTACTGGAAATGTGTTATGGCACCTCTGAAGGCAGCACCTCACATCTTCATATGACACAGCTTAAATTGTGAGTCATTTATGGTAGACATAAAGCTGTGATATTATCCTGTAGCAAATCTCTACATCAAGCAAAATTCTTGAACTCCAATGGCTTTTGAAAGCACAGACTTCGCCTTTTTTTTAAAAAATAAAATATAGACGATTTTTTCCAATTTATTTGAGACAAATGAAAAAAAAAGAAAAAAAAATCCATGAATTTCAAGAGACACTCAACCCCAGTAAGTCTTCACGACTGCCAGTAAGGCAAAAGGAGTGTTTCTCATCAATTGGCTAGTGTTCTAGCAGTGTGAGTTGTCCTGGTGGTTTTCGCTTCCTCTGAACCTCCCAATCATTCCGGGAAAGCTAACAGCATTGGGATCATTCTTTTACCACATGTTCCTCAACTTGCCCCTGTTCTCAGTGTCCCAAACTGCCCATGCTTGCTTGCTGTGCCTTAAATTGTTATGTGGCACCTTGGTAATTCAAGTATTAGCCATGTACTGATCACTCCTGCTTTAGAGATTTATTCCTCTGAGATATTTACGTCTTAGATTTTTTAAAGGGCTGGGAACAGCCTGATTCCAGCTGCTACTGCTCATATTCACAAGTTGTTTATTTTCTACTACATGCTCCTGTTTAGGATTCTTGGCCATTTGTTGGACTGCAGGACAGGTCTTTGTATCATGGCCACCCATGGAGCTGTTTCCTGGTTTTTTTGCATGAATAGAGTTGGTCTGACTAAAGTATTACTGTTGGTTTCTATTTCTCCCAGAGGAAACCTATTTTTGTTTTTTTATTTTTTATTTTATTAGATGCTTCCCAAACCTGATATATATCTTTTAACTTCTCTTAACTTCCAACTGTAACCTTCTCTATCTTTTTTATGTTCTATTTTGCATTAATAATCTTTTTATTAAATTTCACCAGTACTGTGCATGTTCTGTGGCATTTCAAAAGGAGCTAATGTACCAAAAGAGTAGAAATGTCACCTTCCTCCAAAAGTAAATTACTGTTCCTGTTGTTGCTGCTCTATTTGACATTTTTGGCAGTGAGATAGTTAACATTACTGATATAAAGGGATTTGGATGGTCATGGCCATGTTATACCTTATCATGTGTTCTTAATACAGAAGTGATGAGGTCCACAGAGCCTAAACCTAGGAAATGGACTTCTGAGAAATGTAGTCTTGCATAAAATGTTGTGCTCCCAACTGAGAAAATGCAACTGCTCTGTGCTGAAAAGTGGGCATCCTACTGTGTGTCTGAGACAGGCAGTGCAGCAGCAGTAAATTCCATCATGCTTAGTGTGACCACATTTATAGATTCTCACAATTTCTCATATATTATAAACCAATATTTGCCTTGTCTCTGAGGAAAGACTTCAAAGAAAAAAGAAAAACAGAACAAAACCAAAAAATAGTCAGAATATTTAAGATTTAACAAGTTTTTCTTCTTTTATTTTTTCCCTTCTTTCCTTTTGGTCTATCTCTACTTGTGGCAAGCATGACTGATCTGTTTTAATAAAGGCAGTAGCATTTTACTCAGTATAGGCAGATGACTTAAACTGAGACCATTTGGGAATTCTTAGTTCTAAAATGATTATGGATCATCCCAGCTTACTGTAATGTAGAAGGAAAGAAAGCCCTAATCAGCATTGCTGTTAATTCTTGTGGTACTGAACTGTGAGTTCTTTAAGTATCTTTTCCTACAGACTTGAAACTGGCTGATGGCCACTTCTGGAATACACTTTGAATTTAACTTCCCAAGAATGGATTTTGTTTCCCCCTTTCTTATTTTGTAACATATATTTGAATTATTTGGAGTAGAAATTAAACTTAAAACCACTACAACATAATGATTAGAAATGCCAAAGCATCAGCAGATTTAGTAAGCAAATGTGTTTTAAAATAGTATCAGATGATTCTTTTGGAGTTACAAACTCAGAAATAGAGAAATAATGCTGATAACAGTGAGATTTTTAGTTCTGCTCATTGACAAAGGAGTGTTGTGCATTTGGATAATGTTTTTACCACCACTCCTTCACATTCCCGATAGTTAAAGAACTTAGGCTGATTTCAGTGATGTTTAACAAAGAGACAATCTTTTAAAGTTCCTACTAGTATAAAGGTAAGCAAGACCCACATTATTCCTCTATAGAAGAAGTTGCTCTGTTTGGTGTTCTGACAAAATCAGTGTCACCCTGCTAGGCACATGTTCAGCTTGAAGTGAAGAAAAAGATAGACTGCCTCCAGTCTATCCCTTCCCTTTTTTTTTTTTTTTTCCCCATTAGTGAAAACCATGTCTGCACAAGTCCACTTATTTGTTTTGGCTATAGATAACTACCAAATGGACTCAGTAAGTACACTTCAACTATTCTAGACAAAAACAATTTGAGACCCCCTTTAGATGTTCTTTAAAATCCACCTACTAAGTAGAAAAACTGAATAATCAATAGTGATAGACATCATGATAAAAGTTACTTTAGTGACCCATGGAAAGATTTCCTAATAACAGTGTTTGTTATGAGCCATGTGTGTCTAGGAGGGTACACAAAGTGCAATAGGGACTTTGATATTTTTTGGGGGGGTTGGAACTGTATTAGATGCCAGTTCTTACAGATTATAGCTAAATATATGCACTGAAGCTTTTTAAAGCATTATGTAAAAATAAATTAAACAGTTGTCTAGCTCCCATGAAAGTGAATGTTAATTGATCATCCAAATTCCCTGAGCAATTTTTGGAAACATCAAAGCCATTCCTGTTTATAAAAATAAGTACAATGATATCTACAAAGTACAACTGTTTGAGTTCTAATAGCACATGGGCCTAAACTGAGCAGAATTTGGTTAAGTACAGGACAAGTGTGATTATTTTTTTTATAATAAAACAGAAGGAATTTTTATTTCATTTTTATATCAGAGGAAAAATAGTTCTGAAGTATATTGATGCTGTCACAAATTAAGGCCAGGAACCAGGCAAGTAATTCACAATATATTTACATTTTCATCCTAATTCAAACTACAAGAATCATACATATAGTGACAAAAAAACCCCAACGAGAACCCAGTGGCTCTTTTCATTAAAAGCCTAGTCATGTTATCTGGCTTAATATAGATTTCCTGTAGCTATTTCTCACTGGTTTCACATACAGTTTTCCTTGAGTCATCTGCCAAGCTGCTGAGAGCTCTGGAGTCGGTTTTGCAGTAAATTCTAATCAGAACCATGTCAAGGACTGAATCTATTGCACTTCCCTTTCCTTGCATTAATGGGGGAAAAGAAGTGGTTCATGGTTAGTCTGTGAAAGGTACAAGATTCCACAGGCTAATTTCCTTACAATCTGTATCAGCCTGGTGCCACTTTTCCTTCAGAGTTTTCCTCTGACTACTAAATTTAAATGCAGTAAAGTTTACTTCTTTTTCCCTTTCATTTTTCCTTATTTCAGCCTTCACTCTTCTCTCTCAAGGGTAGATGCTTATGAAATGAAGGAAAATACATTTTCTTTTTTCATCTACAGAAGGTCTGGCATCCAGAATTTTAGTTGATCTGGGACAGTGAAAGAAAACTAAAATTAGAGGTTAAAAAAAATCTCAGGAGATATTTTAAGGTAAACAGAAAAGGAGCATGAAATGGGGAAATATGGCAGTGAAATATTAGAACTGAAAATAGAAAATGAAGGGTTGACAGAAGACACGAAAAGACATGAAACAGAATTCAAATGTGAGAGAGGAAAGGAATAGGAAGAAAAGGCAAAATCTGGAGGAAGAGACAAAGCGTTTAATGGACCATGTTACTTAATTAAACAATCATTCCAAATATTCTTGGAAGCTGCTGAAGAATACAGCATTTGTTTCATAATGCTGCACAGGTCTGAGCCCCACTGAAATATCAGGTTTTCAAGTGGCAGCAAGGGTTTGGTTGTGCAACAAGGAAATAAATAAGAAAAGGTATTGTAACCATTCTGAACTGGTTTTTGTCAATCAACATTCTAGAAGGAACAAGTAAAAGGTTTAAAGAATTTAGTTTCCACTTATATTGGAAAATTCTTGTACATAGTCCCCCTCTCTCTGAAAACCCCAGGTGAAACTGAGGCAAATATGTTCAATCTTATCAAAAGCAAAAAAAATTAACTGTGGGTTGAAAGACTTGAAGTAGAATTCAGGTGTAATGAGAAAAATTGATTGGGGGGGGGGAATAAAAGAAAAAATAAAATAATTTAATGCATTTTTAGTAAGAAAAATAAAATATGAGAAAAATTCAGTGGTTTGTTTTACCACATAATAAATATGAAAGTGGATGGAACCATCAAAGCATAGTATCTTGAAGAACTCATTCAAAAAAGGCCTTGGAGAATTTGAAATTTTATAAACAGCTATTCAGCATTACTGGAAACCTAGAAAAGTCTCTAAAACCACAAATAGCTGAAGGGAGGAGCCATGCACAGGCTAGAGATTAGCACAGATATAGCAGCAGAAATGAGGAAACAGTATAAGTTCATATTCGGTTTATTACATGTAAGATTTGGTGCCAAATAGTTACAATAAAATGCAGAATGTTTAAATGCAGTATATAAACTTGAGAAGTTGAGAATGTGAGGCAACATTTACTATGTTCTTTTCTGTATGTAGTAAATTACAATTCTGCAGTCCTAGCAGAGCACATGCAGTCACTTCTAAAAATATTTTAGTACTTTTATATGCTCAGTACTGTGCATAATTGCCTCAGTGAAAAGAATTACACATATATTTGCTAATAAAGCAAAGTCCACTTCTACTCCAAGACATCTAAAAGAAATGTCACCAAACTAATGCTCATGTCCCAGTCCCGTTTAAGGGTCTGTGTCTATGGCAGTGTACCAGCAGTGATTTATATTAAATTGGTGTGTTTTGTTCAGAATCCCATTTTGTACTTTGCACTCGGTCAGTGCAAGCAGCAGAGCAGGACAGAGCAACATGATCTTGCAGTTTTCCTTCAACTCTCCTCTGCTTTGAGCCTGCCTTGTAGCTGGCTCTGTGCTCACCTGTTTGAGAGGCACAGGAAAGGGGGAATTGGGATTTTTATGCTCACTGTTCCATGAAAGTTCCACTGTTCTTTCCTCCCAGCTCCTCTCCTTAGAGTCTGCCGTAGGAATTTTGAGGAAGGTTGTCGTAAAGCAGCGTAGGACAGACAGAGAGAATCATCTAAAATTATCCTGAGTTGCATTGCAATTATTTTGAGAAGTATGTCAACAGTCATTCCACTGAACACTTTTATCAGAATCGTCAAGTGAGAAAGTAAAACCAAGCAATGCGGACTTACTCTGGTGACTTTAAAAGTGGATTCTTAGGTTTCTACTTAGGCAGGGCAGCCTGCTAAGTACTGAAAATTCAAAGATGTTGAAAACAAAGTACAAACAAGAAACAAAGTGGGAAAGCTTGCATAACATTTATTTTTCCCTATTTAGGAGCCAGCAGAAGAGCAAACAAAAGCATCTCAAATCTAATCAACTTTCGTTTCTCTTCTTCTTTTCCGTTATTTTCCCCACATGTATAAAAAATTAAAAAAGGAACTTCACATCCATCCAGAAAAGTACACAAAATTAGAGATATTAGAGTTCCCTAGCAGCACTCAGATTTTAGCTAAATTGATGACAGTTCTAGCTTTTGCTTGAGGAGTAAGAACACAATACTAAGAACATAATTCTGTAAGTAGCAGCACAATGGCCCAGAAGCTGTAGGATGTTAAGTGCTTATAATGCCCTCCTACAAGGTATAAAGTACCAGAAATACAATGGCTGCAGTGAAGGGAAGGAGTTGCTACATTTTAATGAGTTTTTCCATAAATAAAAAAATGAATTTGCACACAGATCAACCAGTTTCTTGAATTTCATATGGTTGTTTCTGTTTTGACCAGATGGAATGGGCCTTTTAAAAATCTTTTATACATGAATATTCTGACTTTTCCCAGCCTTTCAAGGAAAATTCATATTAAGAAATACCTGAAAATATTAGCTGAGATGCAAGAGAACAATTTAGCCAGAGGGAAATAAATTCAAAGAGGATGTCTGGAGCATCATAAAGTTAATCAAACTTTCACCCTGAAGATTTCAAAGCTTTTAACTCTATCTACTGTGGCAACCACATTTGCAATGGCTTTTACAGTTTTGACCTCACTTTCCTTTTTTCTGTAGCTTTTCTAGATTATGGGTAATGGTGGGGTTTGTCTCCTTTGCAATACATTCCTAGGTGCCTCTTGGAAATAATATTCCCTATACCTGATGTTTAAAATTTCATCTGACAAAATCAATTCTCTGTAATTATTGCAGGAAACACTGCAGCTATAACTTGCTGATTGTGCCTTCTGCTCCCACCTGCCAAGCCACATTACACTGGTGCCTGTTGCCACTCCAGCCAAAAGAACCCAAGGGAAAAATTTTTGGAGCCTAATCAACAAAGCTGTGTGAGCAGGCACAGGTAGGGATTGAATTTGGTGTTTAAACATGCAGGAGAAAATGCTGCTTTCATAACATTGGCTGGATCCCCATTGCAAGTAGGATTAAAGTTTTGGGTTGACCTGTGGCTTTCATTACTTTTAAGGGTTTGTCTGAGGTTATTAACATAATTTTACTACTATGTAAATTACAGAAAAAGTGTAATATGCCAGATACTATGTAATTATTCCTCCACATTTACAATAAAGCACATTTGAACATATGGCAGACATGGTTAACTGTACTTTATGCTAATCTCTGCATACTATTTAGCTCACTTAATTAACTATACCTGGTATACTACACACTGCCTTGCAGCAGAAAATCAGGAAGGAATCCTCTGGATGAAGCACTAAATGCCTAAGAGAAGGGGAAAATCAATATTGTAATCTATTATGACTTCCTTCCACCTAACTGTTTGGTTTTTTTATTTTTAAACACCTATTCTTTCTTCAGTGGCCAAGACAAAGAAAATTTCAACTAGACCTGGCCTTCTTTTATCAGTAGAATACTGTCAGCTCCTCTAATAAACATATCATTGGAGAATGCTCAGGAAAGAAAAATGTTGAAGTACTTAAACATTCTTATCAGAATGTTCACTTCTAGTAAGGGAACCACAATCAATTCCAATTGACTTATACATGTAATCAGACCAAATAACTGAATTTTTCTAATGGTAAGTCTGGTTTTGAACTAGATTCAAATCTTAACTTGTAAATTTATTATAGGAAATCATCAAATTCAAAATACATGGTCATTGAAAATTTCTGCTTGCTTAGCTGTCAGAGATTATTAAGAAACAAAAAATTGGTGAAAGAATACACCTCATTTATTTGAATACAGATGAAAGTAAAATTTAAAAAAATATTCATAGTCTAAAAATTCTTTGTATGGTTATCAATACATAAGTAGCAAGTAGTATACCCAACTGCCCTTAAAATGCAGGGTAAAATCTGTTGCAAGGAACATAGTAGACTCCATGGGTAACTATGTACCTACTGAACAATTTCCTAAGTGTTGTAGAAAAAACTTCTAGCAATGATGGACCAAGCTGAGGAAGAGGTGTCCTGACTAACAGGGGTGGAAAAGTAGCTTCAGAACTAGGGGTACCCAAGGCAGTGTGGCCTATTTCCACGTACACAATTCCTCTTAGCTTGAGCTGCTCCCTGAATCATGTTCTGCAGTGTGGTTAGGGGAAAAAGCCCTCTTTTTTGGTGGCCTCCTTCATGTGATGGTGGTTTAAATTACTGACAGCAAGTTCAGAGCCCACCTTGAACATGTGTTGTTATGTTTCTCATTAATTTTATTTTCTCAAGTCTCCAAGCTTAACCTTTATCTAGAGATTGTTGCAGAAACACTATTTTTGAAGTAGCAAGGATGTTCTTAGCCAGGGAGAGCAATCAAGGACCTCCATCTATTGACAAAATATATCTGTGGAGTTGCTTGTTGCTGCTGTCTGACCTTCCAGTGTAACAGTCACACCCCTCAGGGCACTCTTGACAAGTCAATGATCAATATACCCACGCAATTAAGGGAGTAATATTGCTTTTACCATTTCCTCCAGCCAATCTCCGTTGTTTCAATCTTGTCCAGGGGATAACTTTCCATCTTGTACTAAAACACACACCGGTGTTGGACCCTTTGGCCAATTCACCAACACAATTTCCTTGAGAAACTTTAGATAAAATACCAAGCATTATAGAAACCAAAAACATTCTGGGGGAAAAAAAAAAAAAAAAAAAAAAAAAAAAAAGGAAGGGAAGTACTGCAAGGTGTTTAATTTCTAAATATATTAGGTNTTTTTTGTGTGTGTGTGTGGTTTTTTGTTTACATTTGGATTTGGGTTTGGTTTTTCTATTGGTAGTGCTTACAATTCAGATTTCTGCCATGGAGTTCCAAGCAGCCTTCACACCAGTGTGATTGGAAACCCTTCAACTAACACAGGGTTTGTGTGCTTGCTGTATAACAGCAACAGCCTCATGGAAACCCCACACTACCAAGATACAGCATTGTTTGATTTAACAAACAGCTTTTCTTCTCTTTGTTGTCTGTGTGCTGAATGTGCTTGCTCCTTCATGTACTTTATGCTGCTGCTCTAGAGGGTTATGACTTAATTAAATGTCTCTTCCTTTTTTGTTAAGATTTTATTTCAGGATTTTTAAAAGAAAAAATAAAATAAATAAAGGCAGTCAACTGCTTGCCTCTGATTCACTTTTATCCCTCTCATTTACAATCTGAGGAAAAATGAGCACACTGAATACCTCCTAGTGAGTGGCTGACAACGAAAGATGAGCAAAAACTAATACTTTGTTATTATCTAGCCTAGAGGAAAGTTTACAGGATAACCAGCTATTGACCTTTTCAAGTAAACATATTTAAGAATTCAGTGGTTGTGGGGAGCTTAGACAAGACACAGCATGAACCCTTCAGAAAAAATGTCCAAATGCTTGTACTTGAAGTTTAAGTGTATCACTGAAACAATTCCTCTTTTTTACAGTTCGTCTAACATTTCAGACAAAAGCAATGAAGCTGAGGTTCCATTTTAACATTATATATATTATAAGCCAGGTGTACAGTTTGAACATTTCTCAAATGCCAAAGCGTCCACTTTAAACATTACCCTTCACTCCCTAAACATGCAGAAATGTTGCCGCAGTGCTATATGAAAATGTGCACTAGTGAGGAAATCATGATCACTTTGAAGAATAACACCAATAGACCTCACCAGTCTCCTTCCTTCCATTCACTCTGTATTTCTTTCTTTTCTTTCTTTCTCTCCCTATATCTTCTGTTTATTCTTAAATTCTCTTTTTCATCTACTTTTCCTTTTTTTGTCTCCCTTTCTCTTATTTATTTTATTTCTTTTGTAAAGGTAAGGACATTTCCAAATTAACTCATTTAAATTAAGTTTCCATTAAATTGACTAAAGACAGGATTAAAGTAGAGTTGTTTTTTTACAAAGTGAAAAAAAAAAAAGAAAAAAAGAAGAGTGTATTTGTTGATTGTGGCCCATTTGCCATGGTGAGCTCTTTGGCACATGTTGATTTAGAGAGAGCAAGGGATTGTTTTCTGCCATGAGTACTCAGAACAGATGAGCTTTTCAAGGTTGTTGCTCCCCTTAACTCTTCAGGAAAAAGATATGGTTGAAAATTCACACAAATCTCATTAACTGTGAATAACTGTTTTACAGAAACTTCCATCAGTTGCCTTGAAGTTTTTTCATACCTTTCTATTCAAGTTGTAAATGTACGACCAAATTGAGGAGACCCACATTTTTTTTCTTTCTCTCTAGAATGTTGCACTTTAATTGTTCTCTTGACTTCCTGAGGACAGCAGCACAAAATGAGATGTTTTATGTCTGCTTACATTACTTTACATGTTCTGGTACTCCTTACTCCTGCAAGTTGGGGTTTGGTTGTTTGGGTGTCTTTTGTTTTAAAAATAAACAAGCTACCTTGTTTATTTTTATGCTAGCTACTCTGTAATGTATCATTCCTAGTTAATGTTTGCAAGCTGAAGCATACATGTGTCACAAATCCTGACAGTAAATAATTAAAGTATTTAAATAAACGTGTGCTTGTATGGTAGTTTTGTGGTTGTACAAATTTGTAGAGCAAGATCTTATACTGATCTATAATTATAACTGCCACTGACTAGCATGATCCTTACTGAGTCAGATTAATTTACACATTAAGCAGCCATCTGTAGAAATTTTCATAGTACCTTGCTTGCAATGCCAGGGCTCACATGGGGATTTAAAAACTAACTTGGCCTCTAGGGATTTTTTTTAGCACTGCTATTGGATACATTTGCTGTGAACACATTTTTCTAGGCACTGACACCTTGTACCCTTTGTCACTGTTTTATATCAGCAGAGGCTTTTTAACATTTTGCATATATAATAACATAGAAATTGGTAATCTAAGAACAGTATTTTATATATACATATATGTATATTTATATTTTTTAAAATCCTTGACTCCCTGTTAAAAATCTTTGCAATACTTCTGAACCAGAACAGATTTGCCATCATCTGTAGTCATAAAAGATAAAAACACAACATATTTTGGCTACAGTAAAAAAACATATTGCAAGCATGTTGATGCTAATTCTCTAAAAAAAGGATAATAACTGCAATGTACTGTGTAAAAGTCTTCTTATGCATGGGTGTTTTGTAAGAAAGCACAACTTGTGTGCTATAAAGGGGATATAGCAAAACTTATTTTACCTGATACAAAAATAAACAGTAAGAAGTATAAATACAGTTTATAGACCCACTTTGCAAAGATGAACACTGTATTCTTCAGTTATACTCATTCAAATGGGTGAATAAAAAAGAGCTCCTGGAGTTAGAAAATCATAGCATAATAGAATATGCTGAGTTGGAAGGGACTCATCAGGGCCATTGAGCCCAACTCCTGGCCTCACACAGGCCAGCCCCAGGAATCACACCCTGTGCCTGAGAGCATTGCCCAAACACTGCCTGAGTCGGGCTGGTGCTCTTCCACTGCCCCGGGGAGCTGCTCCAGTGCCCAAACACCCTCTGGGTGAAGAAGCTCCTCCTGATATCCAGCCTAAACCTCCCCTGACTCAGCCCCAGGCCATCCCCTCGGGTCCTGTCCCTGGTCACTGAGCAGAGATCAGTGCTGGCCGCTCCTCTTCCCCTCACGAGGAAGTTGTGACTGCAGTGAGCTCTGCCCTCAGTCTCCTCCAGGAGAGTAGACCCAGTGCCCTCAGCTGCTCCTCACACGGCTTCTTTTCCAGACTCTTCACTATCTGTGTTGCTCTCCTTTGGACACTCTCTAAGGCTTAATGTCCTTTTTATATTGTGGCGCCCAAAACTGCCCCCAGCACTCGAGGTGAGGCTGCCCCAGTGCAGAGCAGAGTGGAACAGTCCCCTCCCTTGCCTGGCTGGTGATGCTGTGCCTGATGTCCCCAGGACATGGTTGCCCCTGCTGGCTGCCAGAGCAATGCTGGCTCAATTTGCCATCAACCAGGACCCCCAGGTTCCTTTCCACATCTGCTCTCCAGCCTCTCATTCACAAGTCTATACAGGGTTGCTAGGTGCTGAACCTGGCACTTGCCCTTCTTAAAATTCATCCAGTTGGTGATTGCCCACCTCTGATTTGTTGGGGTGCCTCTGCAGGGCCTCCCTTCCTTTGAGAGAGTCAACAGCGCTTCCCAATTTAGTGTCATAGACAAACTTACTTTGAGTCCTGCATCCAAATCATTAATGAAGATGCTGCCATGGTTATTCAGCTGTGTACTGGATATGTTGTCCAGAAAGGTACTGTGAGAGATGGTATCAAAAGCTTTTCTGAAGTCCAAAATGATTACAACTGCTGTAATTTCTATCATCAACATGCCCTGTAATGGTGAGCAAATCAATTCATTGCTCTGCTATGCTTTTCCTTTCTCACTTTTGTCTGTTTCACCTGTTTGGACCACCAGTGTTCTCAGGCAGCAAAGAGTCTTCCAGTTCTGCTAAAACATCTACCACTAAGGGGCTTCAACCCACAGGGGGGCTCCGAGCATTATTGTAACACTAGTAAAATAACTGTAATGAAACAGCAAAAGCACAATCTTCTGCCAAATTCAATCACAAAAATGGGCGCTCTAATATTTAGAGAGGGTTCTACTATGCAATAAAATATTCATGATACTGAGACCAAGAAAGTCATGGATATTCATGGAATAGATCCAACAATAATAGATTAAGTCATTTTCCATGACTCAGAACACAGCTTTAAAATAGAGGTAGAATGATTTAAGGTAAATCTATAATATTTAAGAGTTTTAACTCATGGCAAAACTGAATCCACTATGCCCAGTTTCTGACTCAACAGTTTATAAAAAATGGTAGCAGAAGTCCATCCAAGCTAATTAAATCTGATTTACAAATAAACTGGAAGAAATCAAGGCAATTTGTACGCACATGCACACACAGGAGAGTTTAATGCCGGTGAATGATTGTCTCTTGTTAATATTTCCAAAAACTATCTGCTAATCACAGGCCCAAGGATGGTAACAGAGATCCCATTTGCAACAGTGAGTAAGAGGATCCGACCAAATCAACCAGAAGCTTTTTCCCAGCCACTGGTGGTCAGATGCAGATTTTTAGGAAGAAGAACAGGGCAAATGGGCTACCTCTTCACTAAGGCTTTCTAGGCTGTAATTCATTGGTTTTGGTCTTTCTGAGTCTCCCATCCAACATGCTTAAGGGAACCAGCAGGGATTGTCTTTAAAATAGTTCACATCCCTTTCTGAATTAATTTTAATCTTGCTGTCTCCAGCAGCCCGTGAGATCCACAATTGCAAGCCATATGAAAAAGTACTCTCTTTGTTGATTTATTTTGTTTGTTTAAAATCTATCATCTGATGATTTAATTAAAATACTTGAACTCTTATTTAATTAGAAATATTGAATAATAGTATTTCCTACTCATATTCTCACCATCTATGGTTGTAAGGTCATCTCAGTCATATTTTACAGAGTAAATTCTAAAACTAATTTTTCTGATTTTCTTCTCATATTGAGACAAGCCCAGCTTTTCAACAATTCTTTTCTTTAACCAAGCAATCTTCCGTTCCACACATGTTCTTTATGCAGACAGCACGGCCAAAATGAGACACAGTATGTGAGAGGAATAAGACCCATAAAATGCCATGACCATCTTTTCTAGTTGGTAGCCTTCCAATTCCTAGCCTTTCAATAATTCTTAACACAAGGTTTTCCTTTCAGAGTGCTCCTGATTACGGCTTTGAAATTTTTGAAGGACCATACACAACATTGTCCACTTCAGGTGCTTTTATTCCTATATGAATTCAATGTTTTACTGTACATTTTTCAGTACATTTTTTTGTATTATATTATCAGGAAAACATGTTTTGCATCACTATTCATGCACCTTTCCAGATCATGCAAAAATTTGTTGAATATCTCATGTTCCAGTATCAGCCCCTAGAGGTTCCACCTAGAAAATTCTCTCTGTTATTAAAAGTACTCCTGCACCCCACTTCTCCCCTTTGAACCAGTATATGAAAACATTCCTTTCTATTCCACAGCACCTTATTTTCTTTGGGAAGCTCTTGTGAGAGAGCTGTTGTGACGAGAATAAGCAGGCCATTCCTTTCCTTACTGATTCTCAATTAATTCTGCCTGGTTACATAAAGCAGGACTTTTTCTGTTGGTCTTCCTAGATCTACTAACTCTGTGTTATTTGCTTTGGCACAAAAAATCAGATATAGCTAACAAATCTGTAGTTGTACAAGTCACACCTGGAACCTGGATACTGACAAGAGCACTGATTTAAGCAGCAGGTTAGACACCACAGTTTACTGAGAAGCTATTTCGTATTTGTAGCCCTTTAAAACTCAGAAGGAACATCTGGAAATGTGCTATCATTTGCTTCAATGGCTGGTTCTTAAAATTCTTCTTCACATGCTTCCCTTTGAGGCTCGACCTCTCCTTACTGTTCTTTATTGCCCCATTTCCTTGGGTTCCATTTTTATTTCAATCTTATATAAAGTCTGATACACATTCCATAAAACTAAATATTGTATTAATATTAATCATGACAGTATTTAGTTTATGTTACTTATTGCATTCTTCATCAGGTAAATGCTTTCAATTTTGATTTCTAAGAATTTTTACTATGAAGAAATTCCTTTACTCTACAGTTTTACCAGGTTAATTTTATCAAAATTTGTTTCAAGTTTATTTTTTTTTCTTTTTGGTGATGTGTACTTTACTGTCAGCCCCTTTATGCTGAAAAGTATGAAATAAAGTTGTTGAACAAAAAAGGCATTCTGCAATACAACTTACTTTGATAATTATGACCTGTTAATGTCATTAAACCTTCAGAACTCTACTTGATAATTATAAATTGATACCACAGAAGCACTTTATCAGGGAGCACAGTGATGGCTAATCCACTCTTATCTGTGCTTTCCATGTTCTGGGCACTGCAGACTCTCTGCCTCGCCTACAGTTCCCTCCATGCCTTACCATTCTGGTTGTAACCAACTTTTTTTAATGTTATTCTTTTTTCCTTCTTTTTTTCTTCTTTTTCTTATTTTTTCCTTTTTTCTTTTCTTTTTTCTTGGACTAATTCCACTCACAAATCTCCGCAGGATCTTTGAGAAAAATCTCCCTATTAGATGGAACAGGATGTTTAGAATTTTCTTCTCATCGAGACTGATATCAAGGCTTACAATGGGTGTGCTAGGATCACATAAAACTTTTTTCAGTATTCAATTTATTCCAAGGCATTTGGCCATCTTACTCTTTTGTTGGATGAGATGATGTCTTTACATGTTAAATATGGTGCTACTTTAGAAACAGACTGGGTCTAAGCAAAGAAACTACAGTTCATAAAGATCACATATACTAGTTATTATAATAAAAATTGATTAGGAAATTAGTGTAGTGTAGTATATTATATTATAGTATGGTATAGTATAATATATCTTCCTTGAAAATTACCTTATTAGAAAATATCTCCCTTGGAAATAAAAATCTAATATGACAATTTAACTTGGCCATAGGCAATGGCAAATAGATAAAAGATAAAAAATGCAGTGTGAAATTCTGTCCATGGTAACAAGAATAATTGGCTGGCAAAGGAGAGCTTTGTTTAAATTCAAAGAAATTTTGGACAAAAGCTCAGAGATGATATAAATTCTAATTGAAATCCACTTTTCTGCCCAAGTCCATGGGTTGAGACAGAATATAAAGGAGCAAATGCAAGATTACCTTTTCTTCAAGGGAAGAGCTGTGAAGAGGGACTGCAATAGCCCTATGAATAGGGGACATAGGAAACCTCAACATAGTGACCTGACAAGACCAATTTTCTCAACAGTCAGTGTGGTATCCCAGTATATGTAATTCTAAATAAATTGTGAAGGTGAAACCCTCTTATGATACGTGCACAAATAAGTTTAACACACAAAACTGTACTTTGTAATTACAAGACTGACAATTACCATCACACTTTGAACACAATTTCCAAAACTTCTACACTAATTGCAGCTAGAGGAATAATACCACTACAGAGTATTCCTACTGTATGGTCATTCAGCATTGCTAGTTTGCTATCCCATCTATGATGATTTCAAAATATTCATGTACGTGCTCTAATCATGTATTTCTACACTTGAACAAAAGAATGTTAATAAAGATGTGCATAGGAACACAAAAACCTTAATAGTTGCCTGGAGAGTTAAGGAACACGTTTCCAAATGTACATTACCCTTTGCTTAGGCTGCTTTCCTAAAATACAACTTGTCACACAGGATTCAGAGGAGCCATAATTTCTAAGACCTTCTTCTAGCATAAGGAATAACTATCTACACAGTTCCCAGTCCAAAGCTATCAGTGGTTTAGTCCCAGATTTCTCAGAAGGAATGGATTGTGGCAGGATCAAGCAATTGACCCAGGAACTAAACAGGATTTAAGTTCATCTAAAATTACAGCCCCCAAGGCCTGTACTCCAGCTCACCTTATCTAAGAAACACCTGAAATGTGCTGTGTGCTTGCTTAGGGCATTGCATCAAAGCCTGCCTTGCAGATCTAGCTGCTGTGCATCAGGAATGACAGTCAGGTTGGATCCTCCCTGCAAGAGCAGGGTAGGCAGCAGCTCTGCAGAGCCAGACCTGCAGGCAGCACCGGAACCTGCAGGGCAGAGCCACAAGGTCAGACAGTTCAAGTGCTGCTTGACATTTTCCTGAGGTTTTTGCATTTTGCAATTTTGCTATTTTGCACCCAGCATCTTGGTTTTGCTGAGAGTAGCCTTTCTTTCAATCTGATCTAAAGCCAGTCTCTGCTCAGTAAAATCCTGCAAAACTCAGAATCAAGTGTGCACAAGTATGACACCAAAAAATTATTGAAATACAGAACAGCAGAATTTATAGTGTTTCCTGTGCTGAGCACAGCCAAGAGCAAGGAAATATTGCAGATGCAGGTGAGTTGTCTTCTATCTGGTGGAAAATTAGCAAGATCAGAAAGGTCACTTCTGGGCTCCTTTGCCTGGCAAATATCCTTCATGTGAAAGTATTTGAAACCATGATTTCAGGATTATTAACCACCTCATGTGCCAATAACCATTACTTTTACTGGAAAGTTAAAATACATGGAATGTTTGAAGAGTAAAACTAGAAAAGGTGGTCCTAATCTTGGTCAATTGGGAAGACAAACTAAAATTTAAAAATCTATACAATCTGTAAACCAGATGGCTCAGAGGGAGATTTAATTGTAATATATAAAACCTAATATGCTGCAGACACAGTCAATCCAGGTTACTATTTTTCTCCTAAAACAAATATTGCAGTAAGAGGACATACTGTAAATTGAAATTACAGAAGAACTCTAAGACACGGGGAAGCAATTTTTTCCTTAACTAAAAAATATCCTGCAAGACAAATACACAAAATCCTCAAATGCAGACTTCTAGAAATAATCAAATGTTATTATAAGGGAAAGCTGGGTTAGAAAAGTATGCCTAAATTTGTCAGCTGTTTTGCATTAAATCCAAGTTTTTAAGCCATTATATTCTTTCATACTGTGCACACACGTAAACAGGGAAGTTCAATTGTGTGACAGTTTGGAGATTCTATAAAGAATTGCAATAAAAAAGGGAAGATATAAAAGGTTTGTGTGAGAGAGATGATATTTATTTATTTTCTGTAATAAAATTTATTTGAGGAACCTAAGAATATGGTTACATGGAAACGTGCAGACAGCCACAAACTTACTCAGCCTGTTCTCTAAGCTAGCTGGGAATGTGCCAGACATGGTCCAGCACTGTATAACCATCCAGTGTGCTTGAGGTAATAAGTTCTGTCTGCATCCATCTTTGAAGATATGACCTAAGTGAAAAAATAATTTTAAAAAATTCCAGTTTGCATACACTCTGAAAAATTCCTAGAGCTTGGTAGCTAAACTCTCCAAGGGTTCTTCAGCATCAAACAAGTGCTATTCTTGGGCTGAGCAGGATTCAGTACACTTTTCTCTGCATCCATAGCAATAGAATACACCTTTGGGAAGCCTGTGGTCTGCTGCTGCCTGTGCTGGTGAAAGGACAGGTAAGAGGGTGCCAAACCCAGCCCAGCACTGTGCCCAATGCCCTCAGTGGGAAGGGTGGAAAGGCCACATCTGGATATCCCAGCAGGGAAGACACTTGGCTAGACTGCCCAGATCCACGGGGCCCAGGGACCTCAGTCCAGACTCTTGAGAATTTCTCTGCCACCAGAAACAGGCTCTGAAACTTCCCCACACCTGCAGGGTTGTACCCCTTGCCCCCATGCCAGGCAGGTGGTGGCATTGTCCTGCTCAAAGCTGTTCTCCTTGCTTAGGAGCAGGCGCTATTGCAGGAGATGCATGGACCTTACAGCACCTGCCTGGCCTCCCTGCAGCTCCCATGGCCCAGGACCCATCAGAGCTCCCTGGCTCATCTGTCTCTGCCCCAGCTGTGCCACAGCAGAGCCCACCAGCCATGGGCCCACATCCCAGGGAGATGCCTGCTGCCCAGGGCTGCAGCTGCCCCATCCTGCCTGCTGCCTGGCTGGGCCACGGGACCGACCCAGGGACCCGCTGTGACCACAGTCCCCATGGCTGTTCTGTGCAAGGGCAGGGTTTGAGCCTAAACCCCCTGCAGAGGGACCTTGTCTGCAGCAGGGACTGAGCAAGGCTTTGCAGTGTTGCTGAAGGGAGCTGCAGCTTTCCAGCATTTTCTGGCATTCCTGGTACACCCTGCCATTGCAATGTGCACCCAGATGATACCTGCTCATGGTCTGCCCTGTAAATCCTTCAGCCAGTCCTAAGCAGTGAGCTTGGCTCAGCACAGAGCATCTGACAACATCAGCACCAAGACCACAGGCACTACAGCCACAGACTTTCACCCAGCCTACAGCCAGCCTTGTAGTGAAGAAGCACAGCCATTGCTGCAGTGTTTGACCTTCTTTCTGCTTACATTGTATAAAGAAACATTCATAGAAAAAAATATCTCATTTTCAAGTATTTATCTCTATTAATGTAATTTCTAAGAATCACAGTCATTACCAGAAAGGAAAGAAAAAAAAGACCAAACATTAAAGATTGTAAATCCTTTGTAACATCATCCATCCGTTACTGTTTATGAAGATGAGGCTCCATTGAAATAATAAACTTATTTGAAGAAGAAGAGATCAGACAGTTGTTTCTTCTTCAAAACTTTATAAGAAGGAAATGTTTTTCCAACTATTTAATGGATAGCAATTTATTGTTAACAAATGGTAAGTAGAAATTTAACAGAAATTTCCATTTAATTATTTGTCCTAAATGTCTCATGGACTGTTGCCTGAGAAACAACATGCATGGAAAAGCATTCAAGAAGAAATGCACAAAAACCTAAGATTTTACTTGTGCTTTGGGCAGAAGGGGTTGAGAAACACTGTTTTCCAGCAAAAATTTTAAAATCCTATTCAAGAAATTATTTGCAATATTAGTAGTGATACTTTCTAAAGAGTCACAAACTCAAACATGGACACATGTGAGGTGTAAAGGCATTCAAGTCAATCCTGTCAGAGCTTTAGTCAAAGCACTTCTTTCCCCAGTCCCATTGAATTTTTTTACCTATGAAAAAATGCCAAGCACTGTTAGCAGAAAGGGCATTCCAGTGAGTCCATATGCACAGGTGTTTAACTTTTTTTCTTAGGTGACTACATGACTGCCCTCCTGTCCATCACTGGGATGAATCTATGGGTAGAGGTCTTGGCTGTCCTACTTGTGCAAACACAGCTGTGATGTGCCACATGGATGTGTGTAAATCCAAATTTAGCTAGCCTGGATTCCTCTACCTGTGTTCCCTAGTAGCTGCTTTGATGCTTTCAGGGACACCTAGCCAGTGGGAAATATCAGATTAAGGAGTCTATGTGAAATTGAAGCCATCCAAATCCAGGCCAAACTCTCATCACTATGACATCTGCAGAAGTGCAGCTCAGGAAATCCACTCTAGCTATTCATTTTATTCAGCTATTTTCATCATTTCTGTGCACTGTCTCATTCTCCAAATTGCCAATAAAGCGTATCAGTCACAAAGGCAGCATGGTAAATCACAGCAATGTAGCACAGATCAAGCCTTCAAATTCCAGCACATTCATTAGAAAACTTGAGAGTATGTTACACTGGTAAAGCCACTGAGGTGGTGCTACTTGTACCAACGTGGCTAATCAAGGCACACACATCTTTTCCTGCAAGGTTGCTCAAAGTAATTAACAACAGTGATACAGGGAATTAGAAAGCAAAACTAAAATATAGTGGGTATCAGTGGCTACCAGTTAAACATAAGGACAGCAGGGTACAGAAAATTCTTGGCTAGAAGATGCTTTCTCCGTGGGGGATTTTAGCTGCTCATAAATCTGTTGGGAAACAGATATATCCAAGGATGCTCTGTCAAAGAGAGAATTTCATCATTTGTAAAAAAAGGCAAAACTGCCCTCGATCTAATTCTTGCTGTGAGGGCAGATTTGCCTGAGGATATGAAAATAAAGGAATGTGCTGGAGCCAGATTCTATAAGCTTTTTAAATTAAGTATGGCAAATGATGGATCCATTGTAGAATACAAAGACAAATGGGAAAATTTATATTCAGACATCTAACCTAAGTTCTTGGTCATTTAAAAGTCCATATCAATGTTGTCATTGTCTCCAGGGGATCCAGAATTTGACTTCTGATTAATAAAATGCATTGAGGATGCAGATGAGGGATAATAAAATCTCACTCTTTTCTACAGCTCTTAATCAAAGAATCAACCAATGTGTCTTCACAAGTAAAGAACCTGAAGTTCGGTACAACATAAAAATTCTACTGAAATTAGAAGTTAACTAGATTAGATTAATCCATAACAACAGAGCAAAACTTTTTACAGAGTAAAAATAAAGAATAAAAAAGAAATATTTAGCGGCTGTGAGAACAAAAGAGATTTAAAGTGTTCCTAAAATTTCTGATGAGAAAGTCCTTTCAATAGAAAAGGAAGATTATGTTAATAACAATTCAGAATTATAACAATGATGAACTATTATTTAAAAATATACCCTTAACAATAATAAAAATGAAAAAGAATGGAAGACAGTAAAGATAAATGTGAACAATTAACAAAAAAGGTCTTTGTATTAATTGACTTTTACAAAAGAGCAGATGAGAGCAGGTTTCACCAATTTGAACACAGCTGAGTCAGCCCTCCTTAATCTTATTGTCTTCTGATATTAAGAGATTCTACAAACATGTTTTGTATCATTGACAAATATTTGCTGAAAAGCTACTGGAAGAAAGGAGGAAGTTTGTCTACAAGAAAATTGCAGGAAGCCTAGCAATTACCTTCTACTTGGATTAATCACTGAAGTTTTTGTCCTGGAAGTCAGGGCTCAGTTTAGTTATTCAGAGGCAGGTATATGTCCTTCTGATGGCCAAGCCTACCAAAAAAAACCAAACCAAATGAAACCAATAAGAACAACAAAATTAAACAGTAAATAAATAAATAAACCTCTTATCCAGGCACAAACATTTAAGAGAATGACTGGAAAGAGTCCAACTTGCCAGAGTATTTGATGTATGTTAGAATTGCTGGGTATCTCATTGTGTTAAATTTAGACTCAAATACATGATCAGAAGGATTCAGCTGTAAAAAAGAGCAAAATCAGGAAGGAAAGTAGCCAGTTAAATACCGTTTAATAAAAAAAAATGTAATTCCACCATTTACACAACAACAATGCTAAAATTTCTCTGCTGTCTCTATAGCTGTAAAAAAATTTGGTCCCAGCCTTTTTCAACAGGAGCTACTGCTCTCCTTGTTTTCAACCAGCCTCTCTTTCCTTGTCACTTTAGGCATTACCAGCCAGGAATCTATTAATCTGCAGAGCAGTGATTTCACTTGATCAACATTAACAATGTCACTTCTTTACTGGTTCAGTTTCTGACAAGGAAATTTAATGACCCCTCACCTGGCTTTGTTATCCACCTTTTGTCTCAGTTTAAAATGTAATGAAAAGTGCACAAAATGTTCTTTCACTTTTACAAATGAGGAGGTTCTGCAGCTCAGCAGGATCAGATGTCCCTGTCACAAAAATGAAGTTGAACTGGAATGGCAGCAGCTCCCAGACTTTGGGAAAGCCACCACAGGCTCCAAAGGGAAGCCCTGTGCTTTTTGTACCCTGCTCAACCTTCTCCCCGAGGCCATACCAGGAATATGTGTGGGTGGGAAGAGACAGGTCTTCATGTATTTATTAATATTTATTAGGGACACCTACTCTCTTGCTCTTGCATTCCTCCAGCCCAGTCTCTTCCAGTGGCACCACTAATCTCACATTTGGGAGCACCTGCTATAATTTCACTGCAGACTGAGCAAAAAAGAAACACCCTTTCAATTTGAACTTTTGAAATCCTGAGGTCTGCAAACACAGTAAGCAATTCTGACAAATTCGTAGTCCTCTTCAAAGTTCATACAATACAAATTGTAATTACATGTAGCCTGTATTAACTTGGACTGATCTTGCAAAATAGGTGTCCTAAAAACACAAATGATCAGAGTGTATGTTGATATGATGACGCACAGAAAGAATTCTGATAAACAGCACCAGGATACAAGTAGGACTTTTCCAGAAATAATCTACAATATGACAAAATGAAGGCTACAGAGTCATTGTGATATTAAATATGAAAGACCTTTCTGATTTACTTACAGCATCCAGTATAAGGGATTTATTAGCAGTTCCTAACTTTATGGTAAATGATGCATAAATGATGGCAAAGGTGTACAAGAGAACTGTATAAAGACCCTTGCAGAGTGAGTAAATTGGTTGAGTGCCAGCTTTTCTAAGGGTGAATGGTTCCACTGATTTGTTTAGAGCATATCATGCAATGATGGATGTAAAATTACAACATTTTAGAATGGCAACAGTTCAAGGGAAGATTCCAAATTTATGAGGGACAACACTCTTATTCTAATAAACCAAACACGTGGCCTCAGCCTCTCCCTGAAGGAGAATAATTTTCTGTTCCAAGGCAGGAGAGGTGGAACAAAGCACTTTGTATGCACAAGAACTCAATTTTACTGCATAAAGCTGAAGCTCAGCTGAAGACCAGACAGACTTATTTTCTGGGGTTTTTTTCTGTAGCTATACCTGTGCATATTTAAGGCAATCATGTCCACATGTAATAGTGTCCTTTTGAAATGAGACCAGCATTCCAGTAAGCTTTCTGCAAAATTCACAGGGTTTTTTTGCACCATAGTCCATTGTCATTTCCACAAGGCTTTTATAATATACATAAGGAAAGTGTCAATTCAAATTCAAAGACAGAGGATACCTTTTTTGATGAAGCATCCTGTATATCATGTACTAGCTGGAGGTGTTCTCTGCTGCCTGACAGGGACAATGACATGACAAGCAGGGAGAGAAGGAGCTTTTAACCAGTTTAATGTGCAGAGAGTTGGCACTCACTGAAAAGTCATTTGCCTGTTTACTATTTTTTTAAGTATGTCTCTTTCCTTTGACTTGTCATTACTCCTGTAATATACAATTTTAGTTTCTGTTTGTAATTTTCTGCTGCAGTGATTTCAAAGGCTCAAAATAATCTTTTTCTATCTTACTAGAAAAAAAGATAAGGAAATATGTATCTTAATAGTTTGCTTATTTCAAAACCTAGATGAGGTCCCATTTAGTATACCTTTCATTGCTAGACTTTTCTCACTGTTGCTGCAGAGGCCTTGCAAGTGTATTACAGTGCTTGTGCTCTAGGCTTTTCATGTTTCCTGGAAGTCATTTGGGCAAAAGGCATTTTTCATAAAAGAAAATAGTCAAGATTTGTTCTAAATGGCATTCTGTTAAGCACTGTTCTGTGGACAATAAAAAAATAAAAGTCAGAAAGTCATTGCCCTTTTCTTCTGGGAGAGAAAATTAGTCTATTAAATGTGAGGCAGCACAGAATTCTACTTGGAGCTAAATAACATATTTTGAACTGTTATCAGGCACATTAAGTGGCATTAAAGATAAAATTTAAAAATCACTGAGTTTCTACCAAGCAGTTTACTTTTCAAATATTGAAAGTTCACATTCAGTGCCTTGATCAAAAACGATAAATGAACTACTGAATTAGAAGAAGATGCTGCTATTATTTTAACCAGTAAACTAACTCAGGGTTAATCTGGGTGCTATTTAGCCTATTGAAAGTGTTTTGAGTGAACATATGGTTTCTATTGTGAAATCAAGGCACAGTTTTAACTATGAATATAGATAATTACCCTTTGGACTTTAAACATTTATATGTGTCATGTTATGTTGGAGCATTTTTCATGGTCAATAGGTTGAAAGGTTACAGAGTCGAAAATGTAAATTGAGTATGTTTGAGTAAAGCTATCCTGTGTAATGAGTAAAGCTATCCTGTGTAATGATAGTACAATTCACTACTGCTCTCTTTTGGAAAGAGGCAGCAATAACACTCAGTGAGCATGAGCAACGTATCAGGCTATTTATTTAAATACAGATTGTTATGGTAAAAGATTTTAATATGAGAATTACAGGAATTCAACTGTAGTATACATTGCTAGAAAATCCTTGGTTACTGCAGCTTAATTTGATACATACATATATACAGGGGATATTTGGGGGCCTAATTACAACGCTAACAATAAAACTTTTAAATAAACTCTGCGTGCACGTACAAACGTGTGTGTGAGTGCACACGCCTCAGAGCCAGGGGCGTTGCTATAACCCACTCTTCATTCAGTCTTGAAAATATGTTTAGTTTTACTCCCTGAGTGTAGCCCTTGGCAACATCCCCTTCCAGGGAGCCAGATGTTACGTCTGCACTGAGGATGTTGGAAGGACGCAGCGAGGGTGTGCAAGGAGCCCTGGAGTGCAGACTGTGCCGTGGCTGAGCTGCAGCTCCCAGCTCCACCACGCACCCCTTCAGCCCAGCACAAGATCCAGCAGGGCTCCAGCCCCTCTGGGTAAACCCTTCACGGTGAGGGAAACTCAGAGTGCTTCTGGTCTGCCCTAGGGAGGTTCAGTTCCACCCTGCCTTAACAGCTGGAGGGGTTTGGGGTGAGGTGAGCAGCTTCTTGCTTGTCCTCACGGGCCACCAGGCTCCCGAGCAGTACGGTGACATTTCTCAGCGAGCCACTCCTGAGTATGAGCTTTCTTCCTCAGGACTAGCATGAGCTCATCTGCACACCAGTGCACACTCCAGCATGGATGTACCTCACTGTCAGCTGCCTGTATCACCTCTCTTGAACTTCCAGCCCCAGACAACACGAAAAATGCATCACCTAAACCAGATCAATCAAAGTCAGTTAATTTCTTATTAATAATTAAGATTTTTAGAGTATTTAATGCGTATTATCAAACATAGAGTGAGGCATTAGATGACAAAGAGTTGCTAAAAGGACTTCCAAAAAACCCCACAAATAAAATGTTAATTGTTGTGATTTCTCTCATACATATGTTAGTTTTTTATGTATATTTTAAAAATAAATTTCTATGAACTGTATTAGATTTTAAAAGAGAATGCAGCCTTTCTCCAGGCACACTAAAGAAAAATTAAATCCCTTTATTTTCCTGCCCACATATGCTTTATGGAGCCATTTATTGAGCCATTTTAATTACAGCACATTTCTATTCCTGCTATTTCCCATTTCCAGAAACACACACACAAAGAAACATTTTTTAGTCATTTCTAGAAGTATGCATATTCAAAATATCCTTTGCTTACTCTTTACACCACTGAACTACACCAAAATGTGCTTCACCTATTCCTTTCATTGGCAGCCTCTTTTGTAGTACTTTCCAACGTTGTTTTCTAACTTCTAAAGAATTACTTTTTTTCTTTCTTCCCTACCATGGTAGGTGATCACTCTTTGTCCCTTTCAGTGTGGGAATCACAAAATGAGGTTATTGCTACTATATAATAATGGCTCCTCATAATGCCAATTAGCAAAAACTAATTGCTCTTTGAAAAATTCCTAATACTTACATTTTGGGTTGCTATCTTGAAGCAAAATAAAATGCTCGATTTTTTTTTCATAGATTTTAAAAGGTAGGGAATTTTTCTCCATTGGAAAAGATCGGGTTTAAAGTCAGCTCAATCCCAAACTGTGTGGCCCTATAATAGTTGTTGTTTTAGTGTCTTACAGGCCAGCTGGACTTCAAATAAGCCAAAGCTGCTGCAAATGGATTATGCTATTTAAAAGATGAATTCCTGTGAATCCATGTGCAAGTTATGAAATGCAGTTTCTGAAGTCTTTTGGATCAGTTCAGGTAGCAAGGATTTTTATTTTGGATGAATTGGGATTTAACATGGTATCCTCTTCCAGTTTTTCTGACAGCAAAATTGAATATCATTGGCCTAGTTGAACTGTGTCAGTGTCACAGAACTGCCATTTGCTGTTAAAATTGTTAAGGTGAAAAATTATTGAGCAGCTTTCCCAGCTATTACCATTACTGCTCTTCACTGTTTGTGCCACAGTAATATAAAGAGGCACAAGCTGAGAGAAAGGCTCGATTTTGTCAGACATTGCAAAAATATATAATAGGAGATCTTTCCCAAGAGAATTGAGAATATCTGTAGAGAAGGTAAGATTGAGGAGCAGAAGAAATTGAAAGGTGGAGCAGACAAGTGGCAGTGCAAGAAATGGAAACTTTTATTCTATTTTGCTTTATTTTTAAACCTCAATTTGTTATTCCTTCAAAACCAGCCTTTTTGCTACTTTTAAAAATGCATTTTGTTTATGGCCTGTCTGTGTGTCACTTTGCCTTTTCTGTGTCACTCCTTTTATTCTTCTGCTTTCTTTCTCCCTTCTCAATTGCATAATTTGAAAATTATTTTCCTAAAACTTTTAGTTGTATCATCACATTCAATCTATTCTCCTTAGGTTTTTATATCAACTCTTGGACCAGTATATATATCTCCTCTCTAAGGAAGCCTGTCTGTGTTGTTCTACCCCTATATGAAGTTTTTAGTTTTGCCTTCTGTTTTTAATCTTTATCATTTTTGTGGTGACGGGACTTTTAGATTCCTTGATTAGAGATGTGCAAACTCTTAGGGAAAAAGAAAAAAAAAAAGGCCCCTGAAGATTTTATAGCCTAATGGTAGAGAAAACAAATTACTACGCTTTTCTTTTAATGGGGTGTGCTGGTTTTCCCCATCACATGGGGAAAAGAATGAAAGGAGCTAGCAGTGCTCTCCAGAAGTTGTGCCTTCCCACTAGCTGTCATTGGAGATGAGCCTGGAAAGAGATGACAATTGCATTTTGTCTCTGCACTTTGAATGGATTTCTGGTGAATACTGCAATTACACAGAAACAACTGCTGCATGGAAATATACTTTCAAATACATGGGAAAATTTCTGGTTGTGAATTTTCAAGATGCTGAAATGACCAGTCTATTTTAGATAACATCAGAATAGAAAATCTCCCAGAAGTTGGCCCTGGCCTGTCACTGTTTGTGTCTCTCTTTGACACCTTAAGCTGCAGCTGAAAAAATACTGAAAATGGGGCCACTACATGTTTTTAATCCCCCTTTCTTCCTCCCACCGGAAATGTCTATTTTTTTGCCATGCAAATACTCATTCCTATTTCTCTCCTAATAAGCTTATCTTCCTGATAGTTTGACTAAGCTCATGTGTATTCAAAACTCAAAGTTTCCTAATTAAAGTCCAATTCCAGTATTCCTCCTTAGATATGCAGTGCTTCTGCATACTGTGAAGAAAGATATTTTTAGAAAATATGGGCCACTTAATTCCCGTTAAGTTTTCTGTAACAGATGGTATAGTTATTTGATTTATGCATTCACCTTCACGTGGCCCTGCTGACTGCCAGGTTTTTTTAAACCTCCGAAATTCTTTTTTGTTATGCACTGAAACTTCACCCTTTCCCCTGCATGAAATATTAGTTTTACTTAGAAAATCTAACTGCGTGCAATTTTCGTGTTACTGAAATTGTGCACGGTCTGGTGATTAATTGTATTGTCTTGATCACAGCCTCAGCCTGATGTTCAGGGCTCATTACAGCAGGAGGAATTCAGCAGAACACGAATCTTAACCAGGTGTGGCTTATTAAAGTGGCAGTGCCCAATTTAAAGACCATAAAGGATTTGTATCAAAATTGATGCGTTTAGTTACGTTCCCCTCTCAGGATCCTGGAGTTGTAATACAAAAAGGACACTGTAGCTTGCTCATGAAAATCACTCACATCCATCATGTGAAAAGGCAGCTCAGATCTGTTCCTCCCTTGAGTGGGAAGAGTTGCACCAGACTTTTAGTACAGCACACTCATACCAAACATCTTCAAAACTCTTCCTTAGTTAGATTAGAGTTCTGAATGTACAGCTTGCATTATGTAGTTAATTGTGCATTTCTCATCTGTCAGGAAAATGTTTTCCTTTTCTCTGAAGATGCTGTTAGCATCAAGACAATCACTAAGGGGAGGTAAACCTTGTAGGAAGTGATCAACAGCATTTATCTGGAATTCAACCCACACTTCACAATTTTATTCTGTATTTTAGGCAGTCGAATCTGATGTGGGGAAAACAGTGAGGGAAGGGAGCTAGGGAGAGGAAAGAAAAGAAAACTTTTTGTTACTGGGTGAGCCTATCTTCACCCCAAGTATGGATGCTGGTCCCTCACAGTTCACATGAATAAGCTGATGATAAGCTGCCAGGTGGCCAGCAAGGCTAATTGCTTACCAGAGAAGCCAGACAGCTTGCTGTTTTTCCCATGTTGCTGGGAAACTTTCAGGACAGAGAAGATTTAAGTGGGATTGTTGCCCCTCTTTTGAGTGTTGGCTGAGCGATGTGAATTGGGTGTGCTTTTGCTGCTACTGTTGTGAGCCTGACACTACCTCAGAAATGTGAGTTAAACTTTATACTTCCTCACAGATAGAAAAACCAAAATCTGTGTAAATTTGAAATTTTCGTTTGTTGCTGTTTCACTGTCCTCTGTTGATGTCAGGTGACTATATCAAATGCATTCATCAGTTATAGTGTTTAAAGAAGCTGCTCCTCCCAGGGCAGTGCTGGTTTGTGCTTCCTTAAACCTAACTGGTATTTTGCTACCAAAAAGAATGGGTCTGAGCCTGTTTCAAGCATTGCAGAAGAAAAATACTTCTGGGACATTGTTTATGACTATAAATTATTTGAACTGTTGACTTTGTGTGCATTTTCTAATAGTATATGCCTCTGAAGTGCTTACAAGCAGAAAACAGTCTGAGACCTCCAAAACTTTACTGTGTATATTCTGTGTTTAAAGACAGAACTAATAAATGACTTGTTTGCTTGTTACTTGGGAAAGCTAAGTGTGCTGGTTTGGAATGGGACAGAGTTAACTTTCTCCATAGTATCTAGTATGGGGCTCTGTTTGGGATTTATGTTGCAAAGAGTGTTGATAACACAGGGATGTTTCAGTAATTGCTGAGCAGGGCTTACACAGTGTCAAGGCCTTTTGTGCTCCTCACACCATCCCACCAGTGAAGGGGCTGGGGGTGCACAAGGAATTGGAGAAGATATAGCCAGGACCCCAGCTGACAACAAGGATACTCCATAATTATTCCAATATATTCAGCATATAAAGATGGGGGAAATAGGAGGAAGGTGATGGTGCATTCAGACTGGTGGCATTTTTGTGTTTTCAAGTAGCCTTGCATTATGAGGCCCTGCTTTCTTGGGCATGGCTGAACCCCTGCCTCCATGGGAAGCGCCTAATGAATGCCTTTTGGTGGGTTTTTTTGTTTGTTTGTTTGTTTGGGTTTTTTTGTTGTTGTTGTTTTGCTGGTGCAAGTGGCTTTTGCTTTCCCTATTAAATTGTTTTCATATCATCCCACAAATTTTCTCTTTTGCCCTTCTGATTCTCTCCCCACCTCAGCAAGGGGCAGGGGGTGGTGAGCAAGGTGCTCCGTGGTGCTTAGTCACCAGCTGAGGTTAAACCATGACACAAGGAAAGAAGCAAAACATCTTTGAAATGTGATTGAAGCTTAATCCTCAACAAATCCGGAACTTTACACAAGGTGATGCATTCCTTTTTCTGTATTCTGTGTGCTTTAGCACTAGCCCAAAATGAGCTGCAGACAAGGAAAGAGGACTACTGTGTTCCACAGCCATGAGAAGAGTGATCTGATATGCATTCACTAGTCAGTGAAAGGGGAGAAGATGATTATGAGAAGCAACTAGTTACATAAAAGATATTGGAAATGTAGGTTATCACCTCAATGCTTTCTTTTCTTTACTTTCAGAAGGAATGCACTTAAATTCTCCTTAATACTTAAAAGTTATGGAAGCAGTACATGCATTTTTTTTTGAAGGTGGTTCATTCCTCAGGTCATGTATGTGACAAGTGCTTTGATCCATTAATTACATGTCTGACCAAGAATTTTGGCAACAGATACTGCTCCTCTGAAAAGAAGTAAGCTGTTGAGTGGAAAATCAGCTTGCCAATAGTTGTTGTCATGGGAAGCTCTAATAAGGAAGAGGGAGAAGGACAACACCTGCTGAGAACAGTGAGATCTGGTGTGGGCTGGTGAGAAAGGGAATTCCCAGACAGCAAATGCTGAAACAAAGGGAAGGTGCATGTCCTGGCAGGCTTTAATGCAGGAGAGTACAATTGAAAGCTTACACAGCCTCAGTGAAAGCAGGGCCTAAGGAATTAGTCAGCCAGTCCAAAGCAGATCCCAGAGGAAAAGCAGCACTGTTTGAAAGCATAAGAGCATTATCTCAGTGGGCAAGAAGGGAAATGCTGGCAAGATTGTATGGTGAGCTGTGTTAAGGTGCAGCAATGCTCTGCACACATACATTACACTGCTGGGCTCCCATATGGAGTTGGTAACAGTACAGTAAGATTATCCATCTTTCTCTCGAGCCTATAATTCCCAAGTTTTGTATGGGCTGTTCTTTTTACTGCCTCTTAGTGAGTGTGGAAATCTAGACTATGGCTGGTGCTGTGGTATATGTTTCTTTAAGGAGGTGCTCTATAGAGATATCTTAGAATTAGCACATGTATTGTGAGACATGGAGGTTGCCATGGTAAGTACACATTTTTTAATTGAATAGCAGACTAATAGGCACATAAAACCTCCATAACTTCTTGGCACATAAATTACCTCTCCTGAGGCTGTAGGCAATTAAACATACCTCTCTGCTGAAATTCTTTCCAAGTCTTTTTCTCTGTTTTTGTTTAGATTGAAGCCTCTCACTTCTTTCCCTGTTTCCCTCAACAATGTTTCTTGTTTTACTTTTGTCCCTTTTAGATTACTCTATCTGTCTCTCTCCAGCCTTCTCTTGAATGTCATATGCTTCATTGAACAGGGAAATAAAGAGGGTATCGAGCTATAAAAGTGGGCTGGTTGGTTGGGGTTTTTAAATTATTCTTATTTTTAAAAGCATAATTCAGTATATTTCATACTTGTGAAATTCTCTGAGTGCTTTGTAGTGTGAGGCTTACACCTAGAAGTGTCCATTAAATCCCAAAAGGTATGTTCAAATCACATATATGCTTAATATGCTACAATTTAAGCAGGTGTTTTAATAATCTTCTTTATGTAGCTTTTCTAAAGGCACATGCTCTGCTCAGAACACAAGTTTTGGACGTTTTGTAACTTTAGAAAACTATAAATCTTGTTTGTTTCTTTTTTATTATTTGAACTATTCTGACTTGGACTTGCCAGCCCAGAGATCTTTTGATGTTATTCTCTTTCCTGACAATACCTTCCTCATTGGGCATGGTTTATTTGGCTCTTGCAGTGGTGTAATAAATACATCATTTGCCTATGTGCATTGTTTTGAAAGTGGGCATTGTCTCTAATCTCTCCAGCAATACAATAAATCACAAGCTGAGGCACTGCCTTCTCACTCCAGTTTTTAAAGATTTTTTTTTTCTTTTTTCCGGTTACACAGTTGTTACAGAGAAGTAAATCGAGAGCAGGTTATTTGTACTTGCTCATACCTCAGTTATTTTTAGAGCCCATATTGACAAATTTTTGAGAAGCATTGTATTTCGTAACGAGCACTGCCCTGAAATCACTGTGGCTTGAACAATAAGAAAATCCAGGACTCCAGGAGGCCAACACAACAGGATATCCATAAGCAGCAACGCCTACTTATCAACAAGGGGTGAGCTTAACAGACTTGTTCCTGGCTGTGACAAGCAGCGAGCAGAATTCCTAGTGAGCCAGAGAGCAGCAAATAAATGCACAAGATAACTCCCAAGAATGATTAGGCGTGGCTGACTTGGTCTGTTCCTTTGCACAAATCAAGAGGAATTTAAAACAATAATGACTGATGGTTTTCCACAAACATCCTGACTTTTATCCTGTTGCAATACAGAGTTCATCCACCTTTGTTTTCTTGCTTTCATTTCGGTGTTCATTTTTTATGATGTTCATTTTTTTATGATGAAAATGGTCTTGTCTTGAAGGAATAGATGAGTAGTCTTTGTTTTTTGGTTGCTTTTTGTCTGTCTTTCCCCTGAGTAGTTCAAAGATACCTCTAACGGCTTGGAACAAAAGGAAATTACTGTACAGATCAAGGGATTACCAAGCAATGTTTTTACAGATTTAAAATAAAATATAAACAGATGTTGAGAGATGAATGGCACAGAGACAGTTGTTGCCAATTCATAAATAATACCAACACAAATCCACTCCGTTTATTATGTTTTTAACCCATATTTGTCAATAGGGAAAACAGTCATAGTATGAACTTGTAAAAATAATGAATGTATACCAGACAAGCTCAGTGTGGAGACTTGAGAATAGCAGCATGACTAGTATTTGCCATCTGTGTATGTGTAATCAATATTTTCTTACACTGTAATGAGAAATAGCTCATTTATATCCTTGCCCCTCTGGCCCAAACAATTAGTCACTGTTTGTGGCCACGTAGGTTTGCCTGCGTTTGGAAGGGAACAGAGGATATCTCAGTCACATGTACAAGTGCAGCCTGTCTCTAGCTGGAAGGAATTTCCACAACGTCTGTTTCCTCGGATGTGACAGAAACAAAGACATCACTAGCCCACCCAGGGCATGGGAAGCTCTGAGGCAGAGCTCAGACGCTCTGCTCTCTGAACTGTTTGCTCAACTTTTCTACTTGCTACTTTCTCTTCCAGTAGTTTACAGGGTGCCAAAGTGTCCTTGCCCACCACCATTCCAGCATGGAGCTCCCTGACTGCCTCAGTGGCCCCAGCAGCCCGGTGCTCTGTGCTCCCTTTGGCTGCAGGAAGGCAGTGGAGTGCTCCTCTGGCAGCTGAAGGAGGGATGCTGAACAACCTTGTGGGTGTCACCAAAGCTGTGCCGTTCAATGGGAAGTTGGGTAGCTTCTACTAAAACTTCACCACAGCAGAATTTCTTTGATGTAGTCTCTCCACCATACTACAAATACTGCTTTTTTAATGAAAGCGTGTCAATGTGGTGCAGTTTGAGTTGTTTGAGGCTTTAAGAGCAAAGAGGAGGGACCTGAGTCACAGAGGAATTTCTTCCTCATCTCTTCCTAAGGGCATTGTCATTGTGTAATAACTTGTAGCTAAACAAGTTCCTGTAGGTCTCTGAATATAGAACACAGATTTTGTAATGGAATGATAAATTACATCAGCCCCTAATCTCTCAGCTCTGTAACAGCTCTCTCACATAGAAAACACTTAATTTCAGGGTATGTTTATAGCATTTTTCAGGCTATAAACTGCAGGAATTAGGTTCTCAAATAAATGAGAATTTGATTTTTTTGGCCATGAAGGTCTTGCTATCTCTCTGTATCTGTAAGGCATGTAACAAAAAGACAAACTACAATCTCAGACTGATAAGTACAGTAGATAAAGTCCACACTGCAGAGTTTTTTCTCTTTGAAAAATAGCTTTCTATAATTGAATATACTCATATGAAGCTGTCTGTAAAATTTCTAAATTGTCCATCTCTGTACACTAGAAAATTATAGCTTTTAGTTTTGGACAATCAATTCCGAAGATTTTTCAGATTTTATTGGCTGAAGTTGAAATCATACAGGTCTTAAGGTTTTAGTAAGCAAAGCTTTGGGCTGATGTTAATTGTCAGCTGCTCTTTTCCTGGAATGTTATTAAATCAGTTCATATACTTTCTAAATAACCTCCCAAGTGTCAGTGTTCTTGTTTCTTGAAGTGACACTTACCACACAAATGGTATTTAAGGGTTCCAACAATATGTGAAATGTAGATAAGTTGCATTGGGGTTTTTGCTTGTTTTGAACATCTTGTTAATATTAAGACCATCTTCCTGAGCAAGCTTTACTGAATTTTAAATACTTGTCACTGGCTGTCAGATCCCTCCATTGTTGGCAGCAACCAGCACAAGGGTGGTACATGCTCTTCATGCACATCTCCTTGGTGGAGAGTAGCAATGAAAATTGCATATATTCAGGTTGAGCTGATCTGTTCAGAACTGCTGATAGGGTGGTCTATACTTGTGTATGATGTACGTACACAAGGCATGCAGTGCAGATTATCATCAAGGAAACTCATGTCCATGCTGAGCTTCCCAAAGGGATGTAAAAAGGAACATTAATGGCTTAAATATGAGCAAAATATTGCTGTACCAATTAAGAATTAAGATATTTGCATCCACCAAAGGATGCAATATCTAGAAACCAAAGTACGATGGTCATCTCTGTTTAGAATGAGATAATACAGATGGGAAGTGTAGAAAGAGGTAGTTAATTCTTAGCAAGCTGGATGATGCATTTGTTTTATTTATTTGCAAAGTATTGAAGGTTTTATACTGCTACTACTCATGCTCTTAGCGGTTCCTTTACTCTAAGTAATTCTGTTATCCCCAGTGCAAGAGAGGACAGTAAACAGAGCTTGAGCACTTCATCAAAATTCCCTTTCTATCACCACTCAGCACTTCACTTAAATAAGCCACATTAATGTGCCATGGGAAACTTAAAAAGCAGTTTTCTCCCCTTGCCCCCAGGTGTTTCTTCTGCTATAAAATAATTTAGCCATGTTTTATCAGCAACATTAATAGTAAATGCTTACTCAGTAATCCTTCCTGGGAGCATATATTTAGTATATCTTCTAGCATGCAATTATGACTCTGATGGAAAGGGATCTTACCCCTGATAACATATCTGAAAAGTGTTGTTCTTTCTCTTACAGTGGCCAAATCCCTCTTTATCTACTAAAATGGATAAATTTACAGTAAATAAGTTCTTGGAAACATGTGTTTGGTATAACCTCTTCCATTTACAACACCCATATATAAAAGTGTCTTGGTTTTGCAATATTTACTTAAGATCCATTAAATGGAGCTGATTGATGGAAAATACAGAACATATCCAGAAACCTACATCCCCTGTAAATGGTTTATCTTGGATACCAATAAAGGCCCTTCAAACTTCTCTTGTGGAAGCCTAAGCTGCTCAGAGTTTAATGAATGCTGCATAGACCAAAGTTGTGTGACTGTTTCTTCTGCTGTGCCAGTAGTGAAATTTGTAGGCAATTCCCTTACCTGGCAAGAACCTGAACAACACATCTGAACAGCATGGATACGTCTAGTTTTCCACTGTAATGGAAGGAAAATAGTTTGCAAAGATTCAGTTTCATTTTTCTCCCATCTATATGTTTTTCTGCCTCATCTAGTGAACTTTTGCTTCAGATACTGAAGCATAAGCACTAAAACAACAACAACACAATTAATATCTATATATATCTGCTCTCAATTTTATGGGTGTTTTCTCATATTCAGTACTTAAATGTTGGTTTGTATGCTGGATTTCCCTAGGCAGTTTTTGGAATTTTATCTCTTTAGAATAATTAATTGTGAAATGTCTCTGTTGCATAACTACACCAAAGGACACGTTTGTACCATCTCCTGCACTCACCAGTGATTCGTTCTGAAGTGTGTGAATAGAAGTTGCTGCTCAGGAGTGCAGGAATTCCTAACACTGGATATAAGATGGTGTTAGTATGAACAAATCTGGGGGGATTTTTCCCTAGTGACTGTACCCCACATGTGATTTCTATGTAGCCTGATCCCTTCTGAACCCAGACCTGTTGCTGTGCCAAAAGAGGCATTTAGTATTTCTCCATCGTGGAAAAGTGATGGTGATCATGCTACCCAAAGAACCTCTTGTGCCAAGTTTGGGGTGTGAATGGCTCTCAGGCAGCAGAACAGTCCTGCTGGGCCTTGTGCATTGAGGTTGTGCCAGGCTGGCTTTGCAGCAGCTGTTTACCAGTTACCCAAACAGCTACAAACATCTTATTTTCCTCACAGCTTTCATATTTGTGCACTTTCATATTTCCAGGCACTTTAAACCCCTTTAAACTCATCTCACTCCCACTATTTGTCAAATTATCTAGGGAAAGTCATGAGGGTGGATTTGGTTTCACTTTTCTGGCCCTCTACATGCTTTGTGTTTTTAAAAAGTCTGAAAATATCTTGTTCACCACCATCATAGCCAGTGTCTTTATGTAATATGACTTCTAGTCTGTCAGTTTCTCATAAAGTGACAAATGTGACAAATACTTGCTCTAAATATTTTAATATAATTAATTTAAGCACAGTAAGATAATGCAGTTTCATAACAGATTATGTTTATTGATAGAGAGTGAAAATTTATAGCATTTAATGCAAAATGACAAGTCTTGTCACATAGCCACTGATTAATATTTTTAACAAGGTTTATTTTTTCTGAAATATTCACTGCTCAAATAGAACACACAATCTTCTGATGCTGATAGTTGGTCTATTTTAAAGCAACTTTTATTCCAAACTAATAAACACGCAGATTTTTGATGCATTTTATGGAGCTGGGTCCTGCTCTCTAATGAGCTCTTTGCCATCATTTTTAAGAGCTTGGTGCACTGAACTATGGCAGTGCAATATAGGGGCCATATTCCTTTTCTGGGGCATAGGTTTTGTGTTGTCCTTTCTCTGCATATATGGATAGCACCTAATACAAGAAAATATTAGCACAGGCCTCAGGGGAATGTAAAATGCAGTATGTATGCCAAGAGCAGATGTAAGGCTGCCCAGAGGAAGGTGTGGGTGGCAGCCACACATGTTGAGGCAATCCCAGGTGTCCACTCCAAAAAAAGAAAGGAACCCACCATCTTCTCTCCCCTGAAGGATTACATTATATCTCTGCTACTTTACAAGAGAAAGTAATTAACTGCCAGTACCTGTGAGGGTAATTTTCTTGAGGCTACTTAACCAGTTTGACTGTTCTGATTCTGTATTATCCAAGCAAATTTAAGACCCACTATGCAACACCAAGGACACAGTATGTTCACACGGTGCCACAGTCTGAGAAGTGTGAGGCTGGGTACAAATTGTGACATGTAATACAATTTAAGTTGCACAAATTAGTCAACAGCTGCTCTAAGGAGTCTTGATTGTACACCTGGGTCTGTGTATTTCCACTTCTCCAGAATTTCCAGGATTAAGACAGATCCTCACTCTGCAATGACCCCTTTAATGGCATGGTTATAGGCGATGTCTCCGACTACGGCTCTTGTGAATTTGGTGCGTGACCCTCTCAGGCTCCAATCACTCCTAAGCACAAGATAATCTTTTTCCTTGTGACAGGTTTCTCATTTCAGTTGCTTTCAGCATAAAAACCCAGAGTTTCTTCCTTGCCATCTTTTGAATCAATAACTTTAAAATAATATTGCTGTTCCCATCTGAAGGCAGATCTGAAACTGTGATCCAATGCAAGATGAATATTGAGGACAAAAAAGGGGTAAAGAGAGGTCTAATTTTCATCAGATTAATTCACTGGAATTGTAACCGAGACTTCTCTTGCTGTAATTTAAAAATGCAGCCAAATGTATGGTGTGACCTTTACTGTAGAAGAGATATTAAAAAAGGTAAAGAAGAAGGAAAACCTTTTCTCTGAAGATTTATAGGAGCCTATTTCTTGATCTCCTTCTCAACCTTCTCTTTTTGGGGTGATTTCTTCACTCTGGGATATTTTACAGTTTCACTTAAAAATAATAAAAAAAAAAAAAATCCAGAAAGGTTGTTTAACGTCCTAGCCAGCTTTTACCCCCATGCACACAAGATGCTGTGCACTTTAAAATGGCAAGCTGATGTCCTCACACTCAGAAGTAGTTTCAGAGGTGACATTCTCATGGCAAAGGTCATCTGCTCTTTTGCAAAACAGGTTAGTACACCGGGAATTTTTTGTGAGATTGTAAAACAGAGCACATCAGCAAAGCTCTCTAAAACATATCAAGGAATATTAACTTTTCAGTCATGCAAGAAGGATAACAGGTTTCCATGTTCTGGCACAGCTGATGAAAGTCAGTGTCCATCAGCAGTGATGCTGTGCATAAACATTTGCCCTACACAGCAGAAAGCTTTCCCTAGGGAATATTCCCCAAAAGAGCACCATATTTCACAGTTTGTTTGATTTCATACTCTGCTCAAGACAAAACATGTTATTGCAGTGAGTTGTAATTTCAGTACCTAAATTTTTATCATGAATTAGGGATTACTATTAGTAGGATCTGAAGAATAATAGACTTAATGTAGGTCAAATGCACTTACCTGTGATAATGCACCACTTGTGTTTATAATGTGTGTATACATTATACATATATATACATATATATATGTGTTGTTTTCTGTTGTCTGTAGAAGAACCCTACTGACTGGTTGTTGATCCTCAGCAATCAACTCCTTCCCAGTCAGGCAGAATCAAATTGGGATGAGGAATGACAGGAGCAGGTTCTTTTGGAATTATGGATAGTGCTACTAAGCACATCTAAACCTGAAAGACAAAATTCTGTAATACTCTGCTTAATCTTTTTTTGGATGTAAACCCACTTTTTATTTTACAGTTTTACATGTCTCTATTATTATTTTTTCTCTGTAATGGTGATTTTAATTTTTCCACTAGTCTTTCCATTTTTGTAATTAATGCAAATTCAACTGTCATACAAATGCCATCACAGGTTAATGCACGCCTCATGTCAGCATTGACCATAACTCTGTGGTATTTGGAAAGTAGTGGTAAGTAAGTACAGCCATATTGAAGAATGTTTGGGAGAAAAGAATGTTTTAATTAAAACAAAATTAGATTTCCTTTTTTAAAGGTCTTAGGATAGGAAAGAAAAATCTTTACTTTCCCACCTCAAAAATGCTTTATTTTATTGAACATTTTGTTACATGCTCTTGGGGTTTACCCTTCAAGTTTTAGAAATTTTTTAAGCAATAAAAATAAGATTTTGAAAGGAATATTTCCAGTAAACATACTTGTAAACAATGTCGTCTTGAAAAATTGTCCAGTGCGTGGATTTAGGGTTTTTTGGATGGGGAGGAGGGAAAAAAAAAAAAAAAAACTAGAAAGGAATAGATTCTTCTCTGAAATATGAGTGTGTTTCAACTAAAGTAATAGAATAATAGAATGGGTTGGAAAGGACACTAAAGATCACCTAGTTCCAGCCCCCTGCCATAGGCAGGGACACCTTTCACTGGACTGGGTTCCTCCAAGCCCCATTCAACCTGGCCTTGAACACTTGCAGGGATGGGGCATCCACAGCTTCTCTGGGCAACCTATTCCAGTGCCTCACCACCCTCACAGTGAAGAATTTCTTCCTAAGATCTAATCTAAACCAACTCTCAGTTTGAAGGCATTCTTCCTTTGTCCTGTCACTACAGACCCTTGTGAAAAGTCCCTCTCCAGCTTTCTTACAGGCCCACTTTAGGTACTGACAGGTTGCTATAAGGTCTCCCCAGAGCCTTCCCAAGACTGAACCATCCTAATTATCTCAGCCTTTCCTTGGAAGAATCCCTCTAATCATCTTCATGGTGTCCTCTGGACTTGCTACAACAGGTCCATGTCCTTCCTGGTCTGGGGACCCCAGAGAGGGATGCAGCACTCCTGGTGTGGTCTCACAAGAGGGGAGCAGAGGCAGTGGAGTTTGGTTACATTGACTGAGCCATTGGCCCTCATCCTGTACCTGTAGGGTTCAGCTGTGATCTTTGTAGGGCTCATCTCATGTATCTATTGATGAGAGAGACAGAGTGGTAAAAGCCTGTGTTAGGTGGCTGTGTCTTTATTGAGACGTCTGGGAGAAAGTTGTCCAGCGATGAGAAATGGAGTTAGCTGTAGCAATGAATCAAAATGTGTTAAATCGTGGTGTCTAACCCTCATTTCTGCAATGTCTGTGTCCTGCACTGCCCTATCTGACAGCTCTCTGCTCCTGTTACAGGCACAGGGTGTAAAGCCGAAGTGCCAAAAAAAAAAAAAAAACAAACCTCTGCAAGTGACTAGAATCCAGCCAAAAATTCAGCCAGTGGGGCTGTCATTCAGTGTGGACAAAATGCCCAAATTATTTGTACAGTGAATGACAGATAAAGTATGACTCCTTCTGGGGTGTTCCATATCTTTTTAACACACAGGCTAGGAAAAGACAGTTCTGCTGGCAGTGCCTGGGGAAGCACTGCTGCCACCCAGCACTGCTGCCACCCAGCACTGCTGCACTGCCTGTCCCTGGGGCTGCTCAGGGCTGGGTGCTTGGAGGGTAGCTGACAACAGCCAAAATGCAGGAATGTTTCAGATACATCTTTACTCCAGTAGTGACTCTGTATGAGATGTACCTGCAGGCAGAAAGGTGGCATGCAGCCAGGTATGTCAGCATTAATCCCATTAGGGATTTCTCTGTATCAAAGTTTCTCAGGTGTGACAGGTTTACATGTACTCTGCATCACCAAAGAGATCAGTATCTGTCCTAAAATGCACATTGCTGTTTAAAAAAGTCAAATAAGTTACTGCAAAGTGATGTTGCATTAATTAAAAGAATATAATTGCCTGCTCCTAAAATGTATCTTTCGGTTTTAGCTTATTTCAGATTAACTGGTTTAGCTCCATTCAGACCATTAGAGGAAAGAAGTAAATTACAGCAATAGAGTGTAACCAAATACAATTCTCCAAATTACTCTTATTACATGCAGTTGGGCCACAGGTTAGTGGAGAGAGAAAGATGAGTTTACAATTGGCAAAGTTTATAGAAATGTGGAATCCCTCATGTGCACAAGAAAAAAAAGTGAAGCATACGGTTTTAATTACAAGTCTTCCAGATAGTAAATTATATTAAGCTGTGACATTCAAGGGAAAAATCTGACTGCTACTACAGCTGAAATGCAGGCCATGCCATTGCATTGCATCTTGTTACAGGAGATATAACTTGATATATCCGTAGCCCAGAGTCCTGTAACTGATTTTATTTGGTCCTGTTTTCTCATAAATGAAGGGGGTCAAGATTAGTGATGGTTGAACCACCAATAGTTTAGAAGTTTGGATCAGCAAAGCTTAATCCTAAAATTTCTTACTGCTTATTTGAACCCTTTGATGTATTTTTCCTTCTTTCCATTTCTGTGCAGTGCCCACTGCAAAGCTGAGGCTTTGTCCTTTCTTTCTACTCATCCAGCCTAATCCTCCTATCCACCAGTTTTATTGTTTCCAGGTTCTTACAGAAAACATTATATGCCCACCTACATTCCCAAATCAGGCTGTGAGTCCCATTTGCTTCTCCCACCTGTACTGCTTTTCTTTCCTTCTTTTCATCTGTTGTACAGTGGTTTCAAGCCCTCTGGTCTGGACTTCTCAGCTGTCTCCCTGGCAATTCCTGAGCAAAGAAAGGGCTACAGTTGACAAGAGTATGGTGCATGGAAAGGAACTACCACTAGAACCCTTTCTTTTGGATGGAAAACATTGGCCAAGTGTATAAAGTTGGGAAACTGAAGTGGAAACTCAGAGCAGAGGCAGAAAGTAATGGATATGTGGGGGAATGAGAAGGGAAAATGTCTGAAGCACAGACAATGAAATGGAAGCCAAGAAAAGGGGATTTTATTATATGAACCAGAAAGTGATTAATTATCCTGTGTAACATGCAGGTCATGTTGAACAAACACCTTTGTGATTTTGAATTGAAAATACTTTGGTTTAAAGTAATTAAGAATTAAAGTAATAGAAATATTAGCAGCTCTGGTAAAAAACAAGCAATTTGCATAGCAGACCCTGTAGGAAAAATTGTATTTTGTCAGAGCATAGAGGATAGATCTGAGGTTCTCAAATGACAAGATTCCTAATTTACACCGTGACCACATTCCTGTACACAAAGTGCAGATGGTGTATTATCAGTATAATAGTATGAAGTTTACCTTAGCCACTGCCCAGGACAAAGGCAGTCTGTCTGTAATGCTGGCACAGCTGCACTAGGTCCTCTGTACCACAATGTGGTACAACCAACTTACATTTTGGGAAGGGTTCATTTGAGCTTGGGAGTTTTGCTTCCTTGTTTGCCTTTTCTTTTGCTGTTATACCAGAGAAGCTGAGACTTTGACCAGTGTGGTATGACAAGTATTTGTTATCACATTTCATTGCCCTGCAATGATAGTTCAAATAAAACCCAGATTTCCATCTGTGACATCTTTCCACCACAGTCAGTGTGGTGCCTTAGGAGAGTTTGTGTCTATACAAAGAGTTAGACTTCTGCAAGGGAGTCTTATATTTTCAGTTAAGGGTGTCTGTCATTCCCCAAGGGACTAACCTAAGTCCACAACCACAGCACAGCACCCCACTGCTCAAAGCCTAACCCAAACACAAGCAAACTTCATTCAGTCCAAACATTTGAGATGAGCATCCAAGTTCTTTTGTTTTTATTTTTATTTCTCATCACAAACAAAGAATGATTGCTACATGACAGGTATTCTCAACAGCAGAAACACAATAAGAAATATTAAAGAAAAGTTTTGATTGTCTGCCAGTGTGTCCCCTTAGGAAAAACTGACACATAATAGCTGACACTGGTCCTGGCTCCACACACTTATGCCATTTGATTTGATGTGAAGGATGTGAAGCACGGTGAGTTGCAGCTGGCAGATGTTATTGCAATATTGAAGTATTTTACAGAGTAAAGGCACATACAGGCAGCATGGCATATTCTTAAGAGTTTCTGTGTACTTTCAATTCAGCCATATGGTTGTGAATACAGATACTGAAGTGCTCTCTGCATTTAATTGACAAGACCCATGCAGTGATACAGCATTTTATTTTCCTTAACACTGCTCAGGTAAGCTGACAGTGTAAGTATAATAAGTATAAATTAGTTATAGACCATATAGGCCATATCAAAACCTGCAGAAGTTTGTGGAGCAAGCCTGAAATTTCATGAGAGAATGCTTGTGGTTTTGGAGCAGGCTGTGGAGGTGTTCTGCGTGCAGACAGTTGCTCAGTATTTCAGTTTTGGAAAAAAGCAGATACTATGAAGCCAAACAACAATGAATTTTAACAACCCCTGAGTTTATTTAACCTGTGGTTCTTAGCATACCTTACTTGAACTTAAATCACTTTTGTCACTAAGAGCCAGCTGCGTCAGGTACCAGCAAAGAGGCCTAGCTACAGAGAAAGTTTTATCTCAAGATAATTCAAGCATTGTGGCTTTCAAAGGTCACTCTTTTAGTGGAGATTATTCTGTTCTGCTGTTTAAAAATAGAAGTGAAATAGGATTACAATTAACATCCAGCATTTAATCAGATGCAGCTCTCTCAGCATTCATGCAGTGTTTGTTTTGGTAAGCTACTTGCCAAATCTGAAAGCCAAAAAACCTGTGATAGAAAAGAGAGAAACAAAGAATCTAGACAATTTGTCCTACAGAAAGGTCAATATTACTTTTTATTTTAAGACACTACAGGACATGGACACTATCAGTGCTTGTGGATAAGTGTAGGAGGGGGAATCAAAAGGTAGCTACCTATTTGCAACCTTCTGAAGTCTCAAAGTTTTTAAATTTTCCCGAACTTGGAGGGATGTGGAACAACAGAATAGCTCAAGTGGGCTTTTCTGGCAGGATCAAAAAAAAATATCCAAGCTTCAGTGTGTCACAGTGTGTGGATTCACTCACACACACACACACACACACACATTGCCCCCTGATTTGGTGTAAAGTGAATGGTTGGAAATACTGGAGAAGGGGTGAGAGCTGCTGAGGAAACTCTCTGCTGGCCTCCAGCAGATTGCAAGAGCACCAGGAGGCCTCAAGGCAGGGGGCAATGGTCCTTCCACATGAGCTGCTGATATAATAAAAAGTTTTCTTTTTAAGAAAGAAGGAATGTTGAAATTTTCATGTTTAGGTTCCTTACAAAACTTCAAGAAATAAAAATGTGAAACACTTGCTATCAACTCTTGTTACATTAAAACAAATGGAAATACTAGCTCAGCAAGTTGTCTCAATCACGATCCATCTGGAATTTACAAGAAATCGATGTACAGCTGTGAATAGTTTCAAATGTATCAAATTATCATTTTCTGGTGGAAAAACTGTTTCACTGGAAAAACTTCTGCAAGCTTCAGTACAGAAATCCCTGGACAATTATACAGTCCAATAGCTCAGCAAGAGTATCTCTCCTGCCATTTTATATTCTTTTGATGAAAGCTTCTACCTCCTATGGTTTTTGCAATGCACTCTTCTACTTTTTCAGTGTATCTAGTCAATAGAAGTGTTCTTTCCAAACACAAGAGAATACTCCAAAATAAGAAACCTATGGGTATCTGTTTCAGTTGTGCATGAAGCCGCTTTGGGCTAATGCCTTTCTTTGCGTTATCCCATGGGAAGGCAAGTTTTAAGGCCAAATGTTTATGTATTGCATGGGAAGGCACTCGTGGGGAGAGTGCAGATTCATTCCCTGCCTCACTGCACAGAGCAGACTCCCCTCATACAGCTGAGTGACCACAAATAACCAGTGCCATGGAGATTCAATATGTATTATCATATTTTTGAGGCGTTTGTTATTAGACTGTAAAAAGGGGGAAAACAACTTGAATAAATCAAGGGAAACAGACTGTCTTAGAATGTAGGAGGGGAGAAAACCCCACTAAATTTAATGGGTAAATAGATCATTATGAAATACTAACTAACATTTGGGGTTTTTATACGTGTGAAATGTTTATTGATGTTTAGACTTTATAGTAAATTAATAGCTTATTCACAATGTTACTTGTAGATATTTGTCTATTGGTTTGCCAAGTGCCTGCTTGCTACCTTTCTCATGAAAATGATTCTTTGACTTCTAGTAAGAAACAAAAGTAATTAATTATTTTAGTGGTTAATTGTTCCACTGATTTTTCTATATGTCTGTAGAGGAATGGTAGGTTTTTAAATGCAGCAGTTTTGTTGAATTTTCTTCTCCAAATATTCTTAAAATATGCATTAATTTATATGACTTTTTTCAGAAAAAGTAGCTATTTCACTGAACATGAAAATTTATTTTAGAAATGGCTCTTTCTTTCTGGGAAAAAACCTAAAACTGGCAGAAGTAGAAAAAAGTTCAAATATCAGAAGCTCCTTCCATGGGCTGACAGAAAAAAACACTTTCAAAGAGGGTACATTTATCCTGTGGGTGTCATAAACTCTAGGTTTACATCTGCATAATTCTGGAGAGGGTCTTTAATTTCATTCTTTACCTCTGATTTTTTTTTTTGTTACATGTCAGTTTCTGTAGGTAAGTAGCTGAAATTCAGGGAGAAAGGGCCTCTGCAGCCCCTCTGGGATGTGGAAGACCTTGCTTAAAGCAATTTTGAGCAAGGGATTCATACAGAGCAGAGCTTCCTCCCAGCAAGGAAGGAGGCTCACTTGCAAGGTCCAGCTGCTTTAGGAGAGGTCAAGGGTCAGGCTCAAAAAAGCCAATCTGCTGATCTGGAAAGCCAGGGTGCCTCAGGACTCTAATTCACACCTGAGAGGACAGGAAACCTGGGCACCATTTCGTTGTCTCAGAGAGCTGGGAGCAACTGGAAAGCTCTGAGGCCAGGGGGCAGTGTGCCATACAAGTCCCACCAAACTCTGAGGAGGCTGAAAAGAAAAAATTTAAATCCCCACCAGTAAATACAGACCTGCTGAAGAGGAGATCAGTCTGCCTTTGGGTTATGGGGTGTACTGCAGGGAAGTAGAGACAACATGGATTTCTCAGGGGCTTCCTCTTAGCTGTAATGTAGGATGGAAGAAGCTATCCAGTGTATATCACTTGACAGTTTGTCAGGATAATTTTTCATGTAATAGTGCTATTTATCAAGAGGAAAGATGGCAAGTGCTCTGGGACTGGGGATGAATTCAGGGGGGTGATGTGTCTAAGATGCCAAGTCCTGTGAAGGTATGGATCAGCAGTTAGACCAGAACAAAAAACCTCAAAGCTGTTACTGCAAGTAGCAGAAAGCATAAAAAATTGGCCTGAAGGATAAGTACCAGTCCCAAATCAAGCTCCAGGGCAAAGTCTTTCAAATGGTAGCAACTGCAGAGAAATACCTCCTGGAGGTCAGGCATTGTATGTGAGAACTGTCCAGTGTCCCCAGAAGTAAGAAGTCTTGATGTGGTTGAAGAGGGAACTATATTTTCTCAAATTAATTGCCTTTTAAAAGATGTGTGAGCTCCTAATTTGTCTGCTCAGAAGGCATGAAAAGGTTTCAATAGGCATGATAAATTTAAAATGTTGTTTTCATTCTTCAGAAAAGCATGTATATTTGGTTCCCCAACACTCAGATGAATAAAGTACTTGCTATGTACACATATGATGATTTGCTATTTGGTCTGATAACCTTCACACTGAACACTTCTATGCCAGTCTTTATGTGCTGCTAGACATCATAAAATGATAAGGACCGTATCAGCTTAGTACACTTGAAGTGGAAAATGTAGTAAATAATGCAATATGTGGTATCTTACCTTTTCAGTGGAGAATTACAACAAAAACCTAATTTTTATGCTTGGATTCATGGCATCTATAACCTGGCTTGTGCTTCAAGATGGACTGTAAAACAAGCACTAGAGTTTCATTGACAGTCATGCAAGACATGCTGCAGAGTGAGTAAAAGGGCACTTGACCATCACAGCTGATTCCACATATTCATTTCCCATCCCTCTATCTTTCCCAGATGCCATCTAATTGGTTTTGAATTGCCATATTTAACCTCAACAAAATGCCAGTGTTGGTTGTGCTGGTTCACTGCACTGCTCAGTGCTGCTCAGTTCAGGAGGCTGCAGATGCGGGGTGGGCCAGAGAAAAGACAAAGAAACAAATGAAAAACCCAAATTAAAATACCTTTGCCATATGAAGTGAGGATTTGTGTTTCTTGTGAACTGTTCTTTTGACAATAGTTATAATAAACTCTGAGAGAAATAAATCTTGCTGATAAGAGGAACCACTATGACTTGATATTAGTACCCAGTACATGTTTAACATATTACTAGGAATTTATTGATATTTCCAACCATTTAAGTTGGGTTATCCTGTAGGTTTTAGTCCAGTTTCTTTTGGATGTACTCTTGCAATAATGTCTTGCAACAGAAATCTGTGTTTGAAGCCCCAGGAAGGCTCCTGCTGCGTCTCCTGTCTTGGAGCCTGTGTGCTTGGATAGGTTCTCCAAATGATCTGTGGGACAGACATTTCTGTCAGTTTACCTCCTACATCTAGTGAAAAGATCATGAGAAGAGAGAAATAATATCTGACCTTATCATTTTCACACCAGTCTCTGGCCATTCATTTTCATCTCCAAATTGCTTATGGTATGCTACTCCTCCACATGTGCTGACCTGTGGGCAGAGGAAGCCAAATTCTATTTTAAAATCAGATAGTTAAAAACATACGCTTAATAGAATATTAAGCAGAAGTCAGTATGAATCTGCCATTCCAACACCTTTAAGTTTTCAGTCCCACTGAATATCTCTCTCCTGGTTTTGTTGCATTGCAGGTATTTTGAGTGCTCTCTGGATGGTCCTGGCTGTCCCTTCTCTCCTTTTCAAAACACTTTGTCAAACTACCTTGTTTTTGCTACATCTGCGGCTGGAGAAATCCTCTCCAGAACATATCATGTTGTCTAATTTTCAGTTCTGGAATTATCTCTCTGAGTTAGATAATCAGACTCCACTGAAAACTAGAAAGAATAAATTAGTATTTCTAAGATAAAGATTAGCTTCTCTTGAGGGTATGTTAGGGCAAATTTAAGACAGTTGTTGAATTGCTAATTTCTGTGCTTTTACTATAATGAACCTATAATGAATAGGTAAACATTTCAGACATACAAGGCTATGTATCATAGCAAAATACCATTTAGCCATTGTACTAATTTTTATCTGTCAGGGAATTCTCTTATTTGTGCACTTTCAAGATGTTTATAAGCCTTATTTCAGATCCTTTGTATGGCCAAAATTTAGTCTTACAATCCTGCAAAAAGCTCAGCCTGTTCCCATCCAGTTTTTCTGTTAGCCACTTCTTTTTCACCTTTTTTTTACTTTTGAACATATTCATGTTTTGTAAGTGTCAGCAAGAAAAAAAAAAAAACCATAAAAAAGTGTGTGCGTGAAATAAAATGGTCTAGAGGGAAGTCAAGAGGGAAATATTTGTAAATAGACAGTGACCTGGCAGCTCTGGACTCAAGAGCTTCAGCCTGAAGGACAAGAAAGGGCATGTCCATGAGTATAGAGAGTAGGGACCTGAAAGAGAAAAGAGGGGTGCTGTCATGACAGCAAAGAAAAGAACAAAGTGATAGAGCTACTTTAGTTTGGGTTTTTTCCTCCTTATACATTTACAAAGCTTGTCTTGAGCTAGGAAATGCAATTTCTTGCTTAGCATTTCTGTCCTTCATTCAGCAAATATTTTGTCTGGCTGCTTTGTGTTTGCTTCTCTCCTGAGCAATCAGAAACTCTGCCATCAGCTCTGGAAACAGTATCAGATACTTTCCTCACCCATCAGCTGAGACTTAGGTCACAAGTTTTGGGAATCTTAGATTCAGAGGGAGGTTAACATTCAATCCACCCTGACTTCACCACTACTTTTGTAGGTAGTCATTTATAATTTGCCTTTGTGCAGAGGAGAGGGGCTTTTATTGTGAAAACAAATTGATGAACATGTGTCCAGTTAACCTGAGCAATCTGACACTTACCTTTGCATGTCAGCTGGGCTCTGTTGAGGGTGGGATATTGATGTCTGTAGCAACACAGTAAGAAACAATATCATCAGGGTGATGTGGTGGATTCGGTTGTTGAAATAGCTACATTTGATTTATCGCACGGCTGTCTAAACCTCGTGTGATGCTGCTGCCAAATCCCTCTTGGAAACTCATCTGCTATGAAAGTCAGTATGTTCTAAGCAGCCTAAGTGTCACACACCCGGGCTCACTCCCAGGGCCTGCACACACCTGTAGGAGCTGGCCCAATTGAGAATCCTTCTCTAGGAAAGAGATGCAAAATGTCATCAAATGTTTAAAGAAATACAGGAGTGATCCCAGGAGAAGCAGCATCTCAAATGTAAATCCCATATTTAGATGTGAAACTAATCCAGGTATCAACTAACAGTTTTGCCTCCATGTCATGCAGAATTGGGACCAAACAACGCAATTTTTGTGCTACCATGCCAAGAGAGGCAAATACAGTCAGAGGCAGAAAGGAGAATTTGGACTGAAGTGCAGTGAATGCAAAGGCACCAGGGATTTTTTAATTGAAATTATTTTCCTCTGTAATTCAGGGGAACTGCATTTCTCTGAGTAAAATGGGATTCTACAGAATTTTTTGTTTATTAGTAGAAAAATGTATACATTGTTTCACACTAATTACTCCAATAGATCAAAACTGAGGGGAAAAAAAGCAACCAAAACTGAGTACCATTTGGTTTTCATCAAGCTGACACAGCTGTCAGTTTGAGCTACACAATATCTTACATAAGTTAAATTGCAACATTTTAATATTACCTTTTTTTGTATATTGGATTTTGGTGTGTCATCCTGAAAAAGGAAAATGGAATAATAAACGATTTGTGTGCTAATGATGTGCATAGCACTTCAGTGCCACAGATTCGTACTGAAACAACCCCATTTTGCTTAGCTTGATTGATTCTTAACATTTTGATGCTGGAATATGATATTTGGTTTTCTTGAAGAAAAAAGAATCCAAAAACATTATTTCTAAATTTCTGTTTTCCATTTTAAATAGAAGTATGCTTTAAGAAGGAAAACAACTTTTCCTCCTGATTCAGGTAGAAAAGTCAGAAATTTCCCATGATCCTTAAATTCAGATCTTTATTAATATTTGTCTTTGAGCAGCACGAGTCAAGATCCCCTTCTTGCCAGATAACAGAGTGGATAAATATTGGCATTGCTTTTATTTAGTGGAGTCAGTGTTAAGTGATTGGAGTTTTTGCTCAGTTTGGTTTTTCTGTCTTGTGTGTTGGGGACGGTACTCTGGAATAAAATAAGGATATTTGATATTTCTAACCCTTTTAACTGTGGAGAACTGAATCAATTTTAAAGGGTTATTACTCTGAGGAGATAATACTGTAGTATGCCCCTTTTCTGGGCTACCCAGACTCTGTCTTATAGAGTGTACATTATGGAATATACTTCTTATCCTTCTGCCTCTAAGCTGACTGCTACATCCAGCCTGAAACCTTTTACACTGTTCAAAAAAAAAAAAAAAAAGCCAGAAAATTTGAAGAAGATGAGCTGATAACCATCTCAAATGTTGCTAAAAGTGAACATATATTAATACTTTAAATAATTGAATATATTTCAAGTTCTGAAGAATTAAAATTAGTTTTAAAGGTTCTATAGATCAAATTAATTTCTTGACTAGAACTAGAAATGTCTCTTTCAGGATAAAAAGTCACTGGAAAATCTCCTTGATACTTTTCTATTCTCCTCAGTACTTTTCTTATTCATGTCTTTTACTAAAAAAGATTTATCTCTTATTTAAATAGCACTAGATACATTTCATATAGAAAACCAACTTCAAAAGTGTGGAGCTTTCTTCTTACCAGTATTTATTAAAGCCTTCAAACGTTTAGTCTTCTACAAAATTACAGAGAACTTAGGAAATTGACAGATTCGGGGGTCTTATTTAACCAATAAATTCACCTTCAACCTAAAACACCCATCTGCTCATGGCAAGGTGATTTTTGGTTTAACTGTCCTCCTTCCCTGAGGTTTATAATCTCTGTATATTTGTGTATAAATTAGGAATCTTTTAAGGTTCTGGAATTATCTAAATGAGGACCATTGAGTTATTTTCCTGAAATTATGTCATGACATAAGGCTCTTACAAATGGAAACTGTAAGGATTTTCCTAATGATCATTGAAGGGCAAAGAATGTAGGATTTGTGCCCTCGTTGCCGCCAGACTCCAAGAATTGCTGGCACTCTGCTCACCCACAGACAGCCTGGACAAATCCTGGGGGGATAAATACAGGTGGCTTCTGAGAGATGGGGGCTTATAGCACTGCTGCAAGCATGCCACCTCTGAAAATCAATTCAGACTTGTGCTGCCTTCTATTCTCTCTCCTTCTGAGATTTATCTCAGCTGAATGGCTGCCAGTGCTCTCAGTGCCACTGGCTCCTGGAGCCTACAGTTGCTTTAGCAATCCAGCTCTGTCTGACTGTGTCTTCAGCATGTTTTGAAGTTGTTTTGGCTGAAGGAGGAACCAGTGATGGCAGAAAAAGCCCCTTCTTCTCCAAGCCATTGCTGGGCTTTACGTTTTCTAATGCTGGAAACAGATCAGAAAAGAGAAGGCAAGCTCCCCAAAGCTTTCCTTTAAGACTGCTCTGCTCCCACCCTCAGGACAGGCTATCTGTGAGCATCAGCTCACATCTGAGATGCAGCAGCTTCTCAACACGTGCCAGCAGAATCTGCAGAGTCCTGGCTGGAGCATGCTAATGTCTTTGGGGTAGTTACTTTATGTTCATTTAAAATGCAATTAAACAGAACAAATACTGTGAGGAAATGGACAAGATTTTACATTTACATACAAAAATTAGGGGGAAGATCTTTTCATCACATTATAAATTTTATATAAACATTTTGGAAGGGAAATAATATCTGGCAATAATATAGACTAATATAATGAAATAACTAGAATGATGGTATTGTCGTCCATGGGGTCAAAAATTGTTCCTAGGAAAGAATTAATAATTTATGGAAGTGTTTATCCCTGTAATTAAATGCTGGGATTGGGAGCCACATCCTGCCTGGTTGTTTTAAGTTCTGCAAAAATTAATCCTGAACTCTAGAAATAGAAACTTGTATGAAAAAAAAACCTTCAGAAGGTTATTGTATTTTTTGTCTAAAAAGGCTCCTTTGCTCTGATTTATAATGGGATGAGCCTTATTTTCAGACAAAATGCAGGATGCAGGCAAGGGGAACCATGGGATTAGTCTTGGAAAGGGAATTGGAAATGAGCAACCAATCTATGAATTTGTACATGTAGTCCTGCTCTACTAAATGGTAATAAGATATTTCAACACATTTCTTAACAAGTTTATGGTCTGTAGTTCTAGACACTGTCAGCTGGAGCACACCTGCCCACCCATTGATAAACATGACAAAGTTCATGCTTAGGTGTTCTGGAGCTTGAACAAGGAATTTTCTGTATAATGTCACAGAATTAAAATTATAATAAAGCAGTTATGTTGAATACTACTTTTCTGCAAGCATCTTCTGAGCCAGTATGGCTTGTACAGCTCTTTGAATACACCAGGAGTTCAATTCTAATCCAGACTAAAGGGATGAATTCCCATTTCAATGAACTTTACTTGAATGAATGCAAAAGTGAAGGCTTAGCTTTTGGCAGGCTACCTCCTGTATTTTTTCTGACTAATGTTAATGAGTTTGATATTATCATAATGTAACAACTGCATTTCATTTTTAATCTGAATAATTAAAAAAAAAAAAAAAAGCTGGAGTCAGGGGGACAATGGGGGAAGGGGAAAATTACTTGAAATGCAATCTGCCCTGGTTTCAACACATAGGTATACTAATCTTTCTTGGCAATGAGAATGCACTGAATTTATTTGTGCTGCTGAACGTAAGTGGGAGAGAGCAGAGGTAAGTGAGAGAAAAACACAAATTCCCACCTACCCTTGAACAACTGGCCAAGAAGTTCAGACTTATCATTCCTTATGCCCCATAAATCCACACAAACATAGGCACAGGGGAAGGCTCTTTCTCTAAATAGCCAAGAAATATCTCTAGCAAGAGGGTTTGGAAACACTGTGGGAGCAATGAGGAAATGCTGAAGGACCAAATCCCCCATGCTGCCTCTGGGTTTGGAAGGCCATGAGGTTGAATATGATACTGTGGGAGTCACACTTTCCCAGATAACAATATCTGCCTAGATCCCCAATATGCTCGAGCCCTCCATGAGCCTGGGAAAAGTCCCATCCTTCCTCATTACCACTACAGAAACACACAATTACAAGTGCCACAACTGGGCACTATTAAAAAATTCCTTTTTGTCCAGTGAGTGCTGACTGATACAGCCATGGGGTCACCATACAAAAGCAATCCATTATTTTGATTAGTGTAACACTTAAAGGCCAGCTTGCACATTAACTATTTTAATTGTCAACTACAACAGCACTGTGGTGTAACATTAAAGGTGCTCTAAAGTTTGCTGCTTGCTGACAGTGCATGACAGTTCTGCAAACCATAACACTTTCCCAAATGCTCTGAGGCAGGCAATATATATTTTATTTTTTTGCCTGTGTAGTTTGAATTAACATGAGTTTGTCTGAGAGAAGTCCAGATGGCTGGATTGTTATTAGTCACCCACACATACAGTTCTCTTGTAGAATGAAAATTTAAGCTCTGAAAAAATAAGGATGAGGTTGTCTTGTGTTCAAGTATTTTATTGGTGTGTTTTTAAAATAAAATTACATCAATTCCTTGATGAAAATGTTATCTTTCTTTAATTTGAATGAAATATCAGGGAAGCTGCTCTAGATTTATTCAGTAGAGGAACAGTCCCCTTCCTCATAAATGGTCATATGTCTGCTCTCCTCAGCTGCCTTTAGATGTTTTTTGAATAAGTTTTATATTTTGATAGTCCCTTAACCCTTAAAGGTTAGAGTGAATTTCCCAAGGAGCCTCTTGCTTGTTTTCCTGCCCTCAGGCAATGATCTGCCTCTGACACCTTTATCATCTTCCTGCATCACCACCTGGGACAACATGAAGTGGCCTTGTTTCCTTAAAGCATGGAATAAATACCAACAATGGATTTTTCTCTCTGAATTCCGCCAGTGCCCTCTGAGGCCGCCTTCTTCCCTCGGGTCTATTTCATCCCTTTTTTTTTCTCTTTTTCAAGTCTATAGTCAGATAATTTCTTTTTGGTTTTTTTTTTTTTAGTTCTAAACATCATTGTGAGGTCAAACAGGCCAGGCAGTATCTGCTGGAGCTGCTGGCTGCCCCTGCAGTCAAATCAAGTCTTCTGCCATCACATATCCTATAAACTCTTTTTTCTTTGATGCCAGTATTTGAATTCAGAGTTTATTTTGTAGTTCTTTAGTGTTGATGAGATTATGGAAGAGATTTTTCAAAGGCATAAACAAGACTTCTATGCCCAAGTCCCTTTGGCTTTCAGCAGGACTAGTTGGTGCCAGAAGCATTTTGTGCCCTTGACAATCTTTCCCTGTTTCTCAAACAAAGGTGATACAAATAAAAGGCTCTTCCATTTTAAAGGCATATGTAGAGATCATAAATTGAGACTTAGATAGATGAACAATTTAAATCCAGTATGCTTTGTAGTGCAGCCATGCCCCAGAGTGCCCTGAGTACCAGACCCAGAGCAGGATGTGGCAGCAGTCGGGGCCAGAGCCACGAGGATCCCCAAACGCAGGGAGTGGGGTCAGAGAGCAGCTTACTGGGGTGGGACAGTGGGGCCCAGTGAGGGACTGGGAGGAGGGAAGTGTCCAGTGTGAGGATATGGAATATTTATGGAGAAACCAGATGGAGTAAGGATCTCTATTCCTATCTTGCTTCTCTCTTAATTTGGGGAGGGCTCTCTCTGCAATACCGCATGACACAAAATTTGGCATTAGTGGTGACTGCTGAAGAAGGAAACTGCTAATGATATCAGGCTTCCAGCAGATGAAAAAGCAATTGGATATGAGCTGCTTTCTCCACCTCTCACCTCCACAGATCGAAGTACTTAACTGTATACTATTCATTAAGTAAAATCCCACTGCTGAATTCTGTTTACCTGGTAAAGAGACTTTTTTGTCACTGTTCCAATTAATCAGTGTTTCCTGTGCACATGGAAAGAATCTCTAAGATCTGATTCATCTAGTGAGTCCCCTGCTGTTGCAGATAATGGCAGGGTGTGGGTGGGCATGGCTGAAAAATATGCCTTTAAATTCCTTTTGGGTTATAAGCTGTTGAGGTATAATGACTTTTTAGGTACTCTGTCATATGTCACAATGTCACATCATATAATGTAAATATGACTCATGTAATCCAGTTTGATACATTGCCATTAGAATACGCTGAAGGGTTTTTTATGCAGTGAAATAATCCACGCAAAGTTTTCCCCCTGCATTTTACTGTTTCAGGTGATAATGTTTGCAGGAATGCAACCAGTCCTTCCCACTTACCCTCAAGAGCCTTTTCAGAGTCTCTTGACATGGGAGAGCACGGCACAGTCAAAAAACCTACTGAAAATGGTGTAGAAGTGGCAAGTTTTGACCCTCAGGAAGAGAAAAATATGGCTATTTTAAGAGAGAGAACCTCTTAAATCCCTCCGGTAAACAGCAGGAGATGCAGTCTGTCAGTGTCTCGAAGTCTCTGAAATCTGCTGAACCATTTGGCACTGCCTTACAGTTGAAAATGTTTTTTTCTTCATCTGATAGTAGGAAAATGAGAGATTTTGTTGGGTTTCTTTGTTTTTGTTTTGTATTTGCTTTTATTTGTTTTATATGTAACATCAAGGAGAATGCCTCAGAATAGTAAAAAACTGTCCCAAACAGATATTTTTTTCTACATTTGCTTGCCGGGTAATCACAGCAGTGATTTGGCATTCTAGCTAACAAGAGGTAAACACAGAAATAAGGAAGCATTTCAACAAGCAGCTCCCTGCTATCTCTTAAAAGAAGTGTCTAAAACAAATTAAAAAAAAAAAAGTTCTTCCATAAACCCCTAGAACAATAGATCATTATTTTCTGTCCTGTCTTGGTGGGGTGGGGGTGCTGAGATGGAGCCGATTCCCCAGCTGCAGGGCAGTGTGGCATTGCACAAACAGCAGAGCACAGGCTGTGCTTTCCAAGGAGAGCCTTTGGATTGTTTGGAGTCCACCAGGAAGTCAACTCTGCCCTGGTTTCCGACGCGATTCAATAGGTTATTTTCCAAAGATGTCTGGAGCCAGAATAAAACACGTCTAGCAGGGCCATGGAGAATATTCCCATGATTAAAAAACCACAGGGGGACAACTTGTTTTGGGAGGTGTACTGACAACGAACAACAAAACAGTGTATGCATTATCAAGCAGATATTGTGATCTTGAATACAAGACTGATAATGCCTGGGCACACAGGGCTGCTTTCTGCTCACAGCTATAAACAGACTACTCCTACTGACTTCAGACAGCTGAGTGGAACTAGGAGGAGAAACTCAAAGTTTTTCCTTTGAGGTGTACGTTATTTATTATTAATTCTCTCTGGGTCCTCCACATTTCAAAACTCACTTCTGCAACTCCTTTGATCTGGGCTGTAGCCTCATGCACCTCCAAGAAGAGGGGTACAGCATGAAGAGCTTTGACTTCTGAACTGTTAATTGATCTAGCCACAGGAGAGACAGAGCTACTTGTCCTTTTGGCACCGGCTTTCCCCTTCCTACATCCTTCCCCTATAATGGTGACACAAGTTAGTGAGGCACCACTGCCCTCTGCCCCGCCCCTTCTCACAGAAGCCTTTGTCACACAGGCTGGTCACAGTCTCCCTTCTCACTTGCTGTCCTGCCCTGTAAACTCCTACTAACCTCAGAACATCTGGGACGTTTGTGATGGTGCTTTTCTCCTTTCCCCTGGTGTTTATTTCTTTTGCTTATGATGCTTCCTGCCAGGTACACATTATTGCAGTCAAAAGGGCCGTGCAGATATGGATATGTAGCCCTTGTCTGGAGGGAACTTTTGCTACAGTCTTTGCCACAGGGGCACCTGGGACAGATGTGCACAGATCCATCTGACTGAAGTGTAGCAGTTGCAGTCCCTTTGACTTTGTTTGCCCACTTAACACCACTGAGTGATGTTTGTTGAGGGCTCCTCCTTTGGGCTCAGGCTGAGTGAGTCCAAGTATGTAACACATTTCCTTTGTGGAGGTATTAATGTATCCTGAAATCCTACTCCCTCCCCTTTGGGCACAAAAGGGCTTAACAACTGCAGATTCTCCTGTGCATGATGGCTGAGAGAGGCACAATGATACAGGAACACTTAGGAATAGTATTCAGTGTCAATTTGTAATGATGCTGAACAGGAAGAACAAGGGTGTTTGGTTCATTCTGGTAATTTGGAGACAGACTTCCTTGCAGTGGGATGGACCAGGATTGCTTAAGTAGCTGGAATATTAACTAGCGTCCATGAAATAACTTGAGAAAATAATGGTAACAAGTGGAACTATTCTAAATTTCAAGTCTTGTCAAGGACTCCCACTCTGAATAGTGGTTATGAAAAAATAAGGATCTAGAGCACTCATGTCCTTTATTGTGTATTATGCTGAACACAGAGCAAAGTGAATCCTGCACCATCTAAAGGCAAATGGTGCAATTCTGACAGACTTGCTGGAGATATTGTACTCACTGTTTAATATTTCCCTGTCTAATATCCTTTTTTACCAAATACCTTTGCAGCAAAATGTTAGACTGCTTCACTCTGTGGGTTTTTAATTGGGAGAATGTGATTTGTACTAGTATTAGTTCCAAGAAACACAGACAGGAGTATAAGAACTTGTCTGTTGCTTCTGCCAAGTACTTCTTTCAGAGAGGAGAGAGAAGATGTTTCGTCTCTCACTGAAAGCAGTGGGAATCAGAGCAGCTCTCCTGAAATCACCTTCCTGTCTGTTACAATGATCAGCAGAAGAGCAAGAGTGGCTTTTAAAAAGACTGCTGGCATATGGGCAACATAAAGGAAGCTGCACATTGTGACACTCCTAAAGAAAGAGGCAAGAGGTTCAATGTTTGCTTTATGAATCATGACTGGATCACTAAGGTAGGAAACATAACCAAGCTATTGTGTCACTCTTGCAGGAGTGGAGAAAAGATGCTCCTCTCACTGCCTAGAGAAGCTGAGATGCTGCAGTACTTTTTCTAAGCAATGCGGGTCATATACAGTATTTCTGAGCTTCAGCTTTAAAAAATGAAACCACAAAAATGCAGTGTGCTGCAGCATGTGTGAGTTTGTGTTTGGATTACAAAAGAATTTTGGGTTCCTTTTTGTCTGCTAGCACACAACCTTGCTGCTGTGCATCTAGACTGACTTGGGAGTATTTAAAGGGGAAATTTTTTTTTTTAAATTGCTAAAGGGTTTAAAGATTAATAAGCATGGCAAATCTTCCATAACTAGGCAACAGTTTCAAGCCTTGGTTCTTGCATGTCTTTTCCAATTTTTTTTCTAATCTTGTTTGACTGCAGATGGATGTGGGGTGGAACAACATTGTATGATGTCAGGACAAAGATTATCAGTAGAAATTAGTTAAACTTCCAGTGTTCTCACAGAGCAACCCTTTCCATTCTCCAACAGAAGACTCCCTTGCTGTTTTTCCCAAGGCGGGATAATGAGCATTACCAGCTGTGCTGCTCTAAGCAATGGAGATACACAAACTCTAGAAGAGGAATATCACTATATTTTTCAGGAGATTTCACACTAAGCAGTGTTTTCCGAGTAATATCTCTCACTAAAGCCTTTGGATTTTGTGTTACTTGAGAACAGAAAAGGCTCCTCTTTCCCTTGTATGTATGGGCTTGCACACAAACACGCTTCTCTCTCTTACACTTGACAACCAACTTACTCAACAATTAAAGTGTTTCACTCTCAAATTAGTAAATGACACTTCAATAGTCTTCCAGTATCTCTGTATTTTCATTCAGAAGAGCAGTGATGCCTTAGAACTTGCAAAGAAACAAAAACAAAAGTTTGCATTTTTGATTTTTTATTATGAAGGAGAGAGTGGTTTACTAAAATTCAGATGTGCTTTTTTTCCCCCATGAAAATACAAAACTTGTAAAATGGAAAAATTATTTTAAATGCTCTCTTAAACCATTCCTCATGGCATGTCTTTCAGAGTTTTGTATCCAAGAGCTTTGCTTTTATTAAAAAAATACAAAAAGCCCCATTGAAAAGTCATAATACTAGTACTCAGCTTGTGTCTCTGAGTGCTGAAGTTAATTCTGTTCAGGATTTAGAAAATATCCACCTTCAAAGAGATCAGTCTGTTTGAACTCAATTTAGACTACAGTAAATGCACAGGGCAAATGCATATGGAAGAAAAGGCTATGCTTCTCCACGTCTAAAATTGTATAATATGTAAAGGCCCAGAGGCTTTTATGTTGGCCAATATTTTTGAAATATTCAATTGCCAATCAAAAATGTCAAAGAAATCATGTCCTAAAAAGATGTAAATCTTTGTAGTCAGTTAAACTCAAGATATTGAGTGGGAGGCAGAGTTTCTGGATCTGGTCAGAGTTATGTATATATTCATGTTGGGAATATGTACACTAAAGTGCTCATACAGAGAAATAAGAGTAAAAATACAGCTCGAAAGTTAAATGAAAAGCAATGGTGTTAACTTCTCTGACTGACCTTAAAATTCTGTGAGAAGGATATATAAAGTGTCCTAATGCAGGGAATGGTGGCACAGGGAGATGAGAAGGAGGTTAATGGTGAAGTGGAAGGGAGAATTAGTTCAACAAATGCCAAACAGTGATTTTTAAGTGTATTTATAATTCTACAGAACATGCTTTTTAGAATTCCTGAGGATTAATGAATTTGCCACATTGATGCAAACTGAGTCTGTTCAACCAAAATAATACTACTTAGGTAGTTTTTGTTGGGCTTTTTGTTGTTTGGGGTTGTTTTATTCAGAGTGGTTAAGCCAGATCTTAAGACTGATTCATTGAGAGGAGTTCTGGGTGGACTGGTAGAGAAATGCATTTGAGTATATATTATGATGACATTTTTTTGTTGGGCAACCTATGTGGCATAGCCACTGAAAAGGTCGTGCAGGAGAGAGAAAATAGATATGATTTCCTGAGGAAGGTGGGGATGAAAGTAATTCTTTCTGCAGAAGTTATGGAAACAAATCTTACATGGGAATGGTACCCAGGAGAAGGTGGGGTAGGGAGCAGGGTTGCAGGCAGGGGCAGGATGTCCTGCAGTCAGTGCCCAACTTCCCAAGAGCCCCATGGTGGTGCAAGGGGATTCCAGAGCAGCCTGGGCAACTTTTTGCAACCTCTTCCACAAGCTGCCCATTTAACAAAAGATTGTTTTACACAGGGATTTTACCAGTTTTTTTCATGCAATTTATATACCTATTAGATTCGGTTCCAGTTTCACTTGCATTCATGCAGTATCCAGACAACATGGATAAACTGTCCAGGTCTGCGTGCTGTTCTGCACATTAATTAAGATCCACAGCAGCCTAACAGAGCGTGCTGCTCGCCTGGCTCCTACTTCCTACCACTTCCTCAGCCACATGTAGCCACAAAGGGGAACGGGTTTGTTGAAAGGTACCTTTTTCTAATTGAGGGTGAAGAGTCCTGGCCACAAAGGAAGGATGCTACTGTGCAGAGGCTCTGTCTCCAGAGCTAGATTATTCAGTAGAGCATTAGTCCCTGGATTGTTATTTTTTCTTAAACTTTGAAATCCCACACTCATTCAAGAAACTCAAGGTGTTAGGAACATGCTTCATGATTCAGGAAATGTACAAGAGGTTCTGGGAACAGGCTACCACATTAAATAGTTACCCTGTGGCCTCCACTGTAAATGAAGAGGAATAACAGAGGTTATTGAAAGTTGTTCTACTTTGTCACAGAGCTACTGGAGCTGCCTGAGCAGCATTACTTGCTTTTTGGAAAGCCCAGAGGAGAATATGACCTAGGAACAATCATACCTTTGTAGACCAATTGTTCCCATGCTTTAAAAAAAAAAATTAAAGGAAAAAGTGATCAGGGTAGCAATATTGTACAATGTGGCTATGTTTTAAAGTTACTCAGAAAGTCTGTATATTGTTACATTGCTTTCAGACACAATAAAAGGCCAGTTATTAACCCTGCAATTATCCAGCCTTATCACTGCCCTCCACACAGGCTGACTGAGGCTGGACTTCAAGATGATATTGTTTTCATTACAGTGACCAAAGTAAAATTTAATTAGAGACCCATCTCTCAAATGGACAATTGAAAAAAATTAAGGATTAGGAAATTAATCCTAATACTTAATTACAATAAGCTATTTTGCCATTCAGGATGGGGGTTTTTTGATAGTCTGGATAGCTCTTCTATCAATTCACTCTTTAGTGTCTGTAAAGCCATGGGGATGGGGGGAAATGGTGTTCATGACATTAAAGAGCATATCCTTCCTGTCAGCTCTGAGCATGGAATAGGAATATCTAATCAAAAGGGTTTGCACTGGATCATATCAGTTCCTGACTGCAAACTCTAAATCCACATTGTAGGAGCAAGACAAAATGATCTACAGGTAACAGAAATGGAAAAAATGAATTGATAGGGTGATCAGACTGTGACTAAATGGAAGCAGGGAGGCTGAAAGGCAGCATTTTAATAAGGAAGGCTTTTGTACGGTTTTCAGGTACAATTGGGCAGATTTGTATGAAACAAAATTTCATCCTGGAGACCATTTAAATTTCATTGATAAGAATGCACTTCATTGCTGCATTTAGAAACTTCCACTGTGGCTTTTCCCCCCTTATTTCCTTGTATAAAAATAAGAACCATCTGTAGGGAAAAAAAAAACCCACACAACTTGTTTGTGTGATTGCTTTGCTGTTGTTGTTTAGATTTCTAGGAAACAGATGCATGTTTCTCATTTGGGGAAAGCATACATCTGTTCTGCCAAATTCTCTCCAAAAATTCTTAATTTTCTAGTAAGAGCTCATTCAACTACATTTGAAAATAAGAAACTTTCCCTCCATCGTCTGTGTACATGCAGATATGTTACAAGGAAAGATGGTCGTTTTGACACAGTAAGGAATTGTTTTCTAAGCAAATCCATTAAGTGTTTGCAAAATGCTATATAATAATTTAGGTGAGAAGAAAAAAAGAGAAGGCAGAAACAAATTTGCTTCTGTAATATGTGAAAGAATATTTGCACAGTTGGAAATCTTACAGTCTCATATTGAAGAGTGGCATACCATTTAACAAGGCTGCAACCAATAAGGTTGCATAAAAAATCATGTGTAAGGTTTAATAAAAATGTAATTCTGTCTACAAATTACTTAAACCATTGAGTGGAATTCTATAGTAGGAGTATTATTCTCTTTCATGGTTTAAATACTCTGTAGGGAGGTTATCATTCTGTTACATTTACAGGTCTTCTCCAGAAGGGGAGCAGGGGAAATAATTTCAAGAGTTCTAAATGTCAGTCTACTTTTGGATCTACTTCAAAACATTACATTGTATATTTTTCCATTGCTTCTTGTTTTGAAAAGAAACATGAACTACAACATAAGTGGCAATAGCACATGACTCATGTTCATGTTCATGTGCCCATCTCAGGGTTTGGATTAAAGTATCTTGCATTAAGGTATCTTCCTTTGCCTAGGGGACTTTTATCTTCAGCTTAGAAATAGAAGATGATAAAATGCATAATCAGCAGTCAAATCCCAGTGCAGAAGGAATCTATGGGTACATCAGGTAGAGCAAACCTATTAACTTGTTCACCTTCAGGGAGTAGATCCTACAGTAGCGATGCATTTTGGAAATAAATTCGAAGCAGGTGGACAGAGCAGCAGGAGGGCAGTATCAGGCTAATACAGCAGGAGGGCAACACCAGCCAGTTAGAAAAAAGTGAATCATATGGACTGTGGGGAGCTGCATATTAGAATTGCCAAACCGACTATTTCCTACTGCAGGTCTTAAATAAATTAGACCTGCACAGAAATGTGGGCAATAATATCTCCCCACACAGCACAAATAACAATGGAAATGAAAGCTGCCCGTGTGTGCTCCAGTAAAGCTCTGAATGCTCGGGTGGGGTGTTGCTTCTGTCCTATTTAAGCTTGTCACTGTAAGTGAAGCCTGTGGCCAGATGTAAATGGGCCCATTGGTATTTCCTAGTGCTGCTGGTATTGTCTACATAGCAGTGAATTTCTTTCAGTGCAACAAATACAGCTCCTTCTGCTTTATATTCCTCTCTAAATCCAGTACTGATGCCATCAGGTGGTGGTGGTGTGGGACTGGTAGGAGATGAGAGCTCAGCAGGGAGGTCACGGCTTCCTGAAGGAATGACAGGAAGAGAGAGACATCCCTGAATATACTAGAGAGTGAGAAATCTCTGCTAAACTCCTGCTGCAGACTGTCCAGTCAAGGCACCCTGCAGCCTCCAGGCATCCTTTTCCAAGTCACAACAGGGACTCTGTTTTCCTTTGAGCAGCAGATATAAACAGCTGCCTTGAGTTAAAAGTGAGCCCCAAGTGTCAATAGAGGGGTGAGGATTTCTGTGCAGTGCCAGCCTAACCACTAACACTTCAGAAAGGGGTGGAAGGGGTGGCTTTGTTCAGACACTCTGACAATGGACTTAAAATGGGCCTTGAGTGTACTACCTGGGATGCTACTTGAAGCAGGAGCAATCCACTCATCCTCAGCCTTTATCTGTCCAGAACAGTCCCTGACTCCCTTGATTTGTCACACTGGCTAAAGTGTGGCTGCTTGCACTGAAGTGCATCAGTTTGTTCATGTATCCACACCTCTGCTGCTCTGCTTCTGGAGGTCTGGGCTGCTGGCTGGTGCTCCTTGGGCAGCTGTTGGCAGTCGCTCTGCCTGGATGTGCCCACCTGCTCATCTGTCCAGAGATGGCTGATATTCTACCTGCTGTCACTCTGGCTGTATCCTTTTTTTTGTCTGTGGCAGCTGGCCTGGTTGTGGCTTGATTTGTTGCATGCAGTGTTTTTTCTTCCCTGACTGCATACCTTAGGCTACAAATTATACTCTGAATTTTCCATCCCACAAAGGTGCAATGGAAAGCCAGTTGAATGCAGAAGAAATCTCCCTCTGACTTCAGTGGGACATTAATCATATCCCAAATCACTGATGCTACAGGGTTCATCATGAAATTTAGCTCTTTGCTCAAAATACTGCACATCTGAGAACACTTTCCAGCAAATTATATTCTTTTGTAAATGTCCCTGCTCCCTTATTGAGGTTTCTTAGCATTTATTTGTGCTTCTAGGCCTCACCTCTTTTTAAGAGACACTCTTTAGCAATTTCAATCTGAAGAAAATTCCTCCTCCTAAAGTGTCCTGGTCTGCATTTCATTCCATTTAACCAGTGGAAATTATTTCTCACTGCTGCAGAAATTGTTCTTTCAAGGCAGACATCCTCCCTTTAGTATCCTGAGAATGGACCTAAATTTCTGAAAGAGCAAACTTTTCTGCTGCACCTTTTGAGAGTCACTGGAGTTTCCCTGGGGTTCCTCTCTGTCCTCGCAGTAGATTACACAAATTAGTGTGGTAGTGACTATGGTGGCAGGTAAAAGTCCCAATTTACATCCGTTTTTTAAGATAGGGAGCACATTAAAAAACTAAGCTTCTACAATTGGTCTATTTTGAAGCTCATCTGAAGAGTAAAGTTACCTACAGAATTGACCTACAGTTGTCAATAATTACTGGGGGTTCTGCAGAGCGTGTGACTTCTCTGGCTGTTACACAGAACTGGCAGAGCTGACCCTTTTCATTCAAAAACATGTTACCTGAGGAGAAAAGGGTCAGCTCTGCCAGTTCTGTGAGACATTTGCTGGGAATCCTGTGGACACAAGCTCTAGTTCATCCATGCCTGTCAAGATAAAAATTTGGTGGTACACTCCTCAGACTAGACTAAAGAAATAGGATGAAGATGAAGAAATTAAAAACAGAATTCAATTATTTGAAAAAACCAAAACCCCAAAACAGTTTAAGTTGAACTTATACATTTTCATAGAGCTCCTAAAATGTAATGGGTGACTGAAGGATAGAAAATCAAAGTCCCATTCTTCAGCAATAGGTTGACTTTATCACTTGAAAAATATACAAAGTTCAGTGTAATCAGAGTCAGGTTTAAAATAGTTAATGTTGGTGTGCTAATAGAAAATAAAATTTTCTGAAATTGTTCTTCTTTAAAAGCAAACTGCCTCCAAAATATTGATTCAATACTTAAGGGAAAATATGGAATTCTGAAAAGTTGAACAGGTTCAAAGGCTGCTTTAACCAATGGAGTTAGATATTCCCCTTATTTTCTAGAAATTCCCACAATGAAAAGAGTAGAAAACAGAGGTGCACTACAATCACTGATGAATGAGAAAGAAAATCAAAAGCAGGGCAAGAAGTGTCATACACAATTGATAAAAAATTTACCTCCTTCACCCAGCACTTCACTACTGACTTTACATAAAGTGGAAAACAATTGTAACAGAAACAGTAATATACACTAGTGGTAACAGAAATCAGCAGAAATTGAGTGCAAACAACATGAAAAAAGAAAGTCACCAGTCCAGTTAGTCAATAAAGATCACAATTTTCAAGGACCATTCTCAAATCCCTGTTATTAATCAGGCTCCCAATTTACAACAGATGATATTGTGCAGCTGGTGATTGATAATCCTTCCAGGCATAATGTTGGTTCTTCCTTGAACCATGAAGACACAGCTTGTATGTGTTTGAGAACTCATAGATTGGTGAGCTCCACAGTTCACCAGCTGCCAAAATTACTTTCTATTGAAAAAAATGCTTTTTTTTTGGGGGGGGGGGGGGGGGAACGAGTTTGTAATATTCCTCTGTTCTTTTCTTTTCTTTTCTTTTTTTTTGGTAGATATGGAGGTAAATTTGCAACATTTTGAACATAAAAGTGAAAGCTATTAGAAGCAATAATGCTGCTAGAACACAAACATCTGTCACTCATGCAGACATCATTCTGTAAACCCATCTAACTATATCTAGTTTCCTTCTGATTGTATTGGGGTAGCTTGTGGCACGACAGTGATTTGAGTGACAGACGTCCAACCTGGAACAGAGCTATGCATATTTATATTTGTTTACAGGGCCTTATCACTCCTGAAAGATGTAAATTTTAAAATTTGCTTTTTATTAAGAAAAAAAATTATGATGAAAAGTTTGTTACCTTGGAACACAGAGCCAAAGTTATTGTAGGGCTTTGGCTTTCATAAAAATTTTACTAAGTTTTTAAATTGTCTAATGAACAAAAAGCCTGAATAATTTAAATGGAGACCGCATTTTCTATATTGGAACCATGCTATACCAATACAACAGAAGAGACAACACTTGAGACAGCTTACCTTAATCCTCTTCCTCCCAGACTTTGATTACAATCTTCAAAACTGCTACAGAACCTCTATATTAAAGGCAGATTTTCCCCAATCTTCCTATTAAATTATTGTTAAATTATTGGAATGCAACCTTAATAATTTTCATCAATGAGATTTTAATTTTTGTATGTGGCCTCAGCAATATAATGAAAATTGGACAAGTATTTAAACTTTTAGATATAGACCACTGAAGACTTTTGCATTCCAAGGTATTAAACCCTTTCTATGTAATTTTTAAAATTTTTTTTCATCAATTATAACAAATTAACTCCCAATTCTGGCAGGTCTGTTAGAAAAATCAAGCAGCTTTCTTTGTGGTAGGGGCATAACAATCCAAACACTTACACTTTTAGTCCTATTTGGCCATATCTGTATTTTTATTACAGTGTACCAGATGTAAGGGGTCACATATCCCCTATAAACAAAGCTTTCTGACCAGAGATCTGCAATGTGGGCAAAATATGGTCCTCTGCCAATAAAACCAAGCTCTCTCTGTAATGACACCAATCTGTAAGTTGGCATTTTGCATTACGTGCTTATTTGTCAAGGAGTAAATTGATTTGTTCAAGAGAGGAAGAGAATAATGTGCAACCTAATAATCCTGAACTACTGTAGTATATGACAGAAAGGTGTAGGTGCTTATTTTCCAAAGGCCATGCTCTCATTTTAAATCAGTGCTCTTTTAAATCAGGACCTGAAATAAAAAAGAAAGGGAAAGAAAGGTAATTTCTACCTGATCAGTGTTTCCCTATCCTGGCGCCTCTGATCTGGTGTCCATCAGGTAATCAGGTGACTTCTTTCAAAACTTCATTCGTTTTGTCTTTCTTGCTTGTGGGTTTTTGCAGAGGTAGCCTGTGAAGAGCAGAGAGAAGAAGGCAAAGTGCAGGTGAATTTCTTGGGGAGGATCTCTGGATGGAGTTTTTTACAAGGCAGGAAAGAAAGCTATCTCAATTAAAATTACTAGGAGAAAAAACTAACTAAATGAAAGTAGTGCTTAATCAATTTTAATTAGTCTTAAATTAGAGATGTAATCTTTATACAGTGAGCCAGAATATATCATCTTAAGTATTTGCCCAGGATACTGGACCAACAAATATTCATAACTATAGCTGGCTATACTTTTTGTGATAACCACTGATTCTGTGATAACAATGCTTGTTTTCACAGAAATGAAAAGCTTCTGTCTTGAACAGTTTTTCATTTTGAAGCCTGTGTTCCCTTAAATCAGGTACTAAATGACTAGTGTCTGATTTTGCCATAGTAATAATAAACCAGTCTCCCCCAGTGGCTTCCTTCTCCCCAGACCTCACTGATTTATGGCCAGCTCTGGAGCACCAGTTTCTGTCACATCTATTGCTTATTTTATTTCTTTTAAATTATTGTTCCTGTTGTGATAGAGCACAGAGTATCTTGTTGCAGACCCCACGGGCACTAGTTAAAAAAATAGAAGGCTTCCCTTTCCTTATCAAGTTTAAAATTACTCCATCTGAAGATAGAAACTGTGTGTGAAAAACTAAAGCTATTGCAAGAAATAACAGCATAATACTGAAATGATTATGCTTCCCATCAGAGAGGTGGTTCAAAATGTGACAATGTCATCAAGTATCTTGGGAAAGACATTTTTTGAAATTACAGCCAGATCTACACTTCAGCCAACAGAACAGGCAAAATGGGATGTACTCACTCTGACTCTTTATACAGAAAAAAATGGAGGTCTCTTAAATATCTCCTAGTCTGAGGTAGAAATTTTGGAACTGCAATTTTGTGATTGAATTAAACTGTTCCCATTCCTAATTTTATTACAGGCTTTGTCAGAGGAATGGCTAAATGTCTGCTCATTAGTCTTGATCTCAATCTTTATCTCAGGAGACTTTTATCATAATTAGTGTTAATTCTATTAAATTAATTGAGAGGTTGTTATTTTCGTCTATGAAAGGTGTGGTTTTTTGATTGACTGGTCAATGACAAGTCTCTTTTCATTTTCCACTATAATAAGGCTATGAAAAAGAAAAGAAGTGGAATAGTTGGCCAATTAAGTTATACAATAATGACAAAGTCAGGGCAAAGAAAATACATTGTGGTAGTTTACAAGTTACTAAGGCATTTGAGTTTTTCACATTCCTTACTGAAATTGTAATGAAAATAAAAAGTGACACATGAATCCATTAACACGACAGCACAATAAAAGGGAGGAGAAATAATTTTAAGCATACAAGTATACATCAAAATAATTGAAGGGATCAGAGACAAACCCACAAGAGAATTCTGACTTTTTCAAAATAAGACAATACACCACAGAATATATACATTCCCCATTCCCTCCTAAACCCATGTCTTTCCCAGTTGGCTTCCTGTATTTCAGGAATGTTTTTCCTTGCTTTATCTTTTCGATCTGCCCTACCTCTGAGTCAGATCTCTGAGTCATGCAAAGATGGTTCTATTCATTGAAGTCTTGATGTTGGTGTAATGAATGTGTGGCTTTGCCAAGAAAAGAGCAGCTCTCATAAAAAATGTGTGAAGCTGTGCCAGTAAAAAGCGACACATTTATAAATATGGAACAATGTAGTCATATTAAACTTATGCCTGCAAACATCCTGCATATTACATCACTCTGGTCGAACTGCTTTACCCAATAGACTTATGGAATTCATTTGCTGAAAAAGAAAGAGCTGGGCTCCTGTCTTAAAGTTTAGCAGAGACAAAAAAGTTTGGAGGAGGAGAGTTGTACCACTAGCTGTTTGCAGCATTTTTTGTGGCCAAGGTGCAAGCACATTGTGTTACAAATCATGAAGGATTTGTTCTGTTTTGCCTTTATAAAATAAGACAAAAATATTACTTCATCTGAACATGTCATCAAATTATGTAAATGACCTCTTCAAACATCTGGGGTACTCCAGGCTTTCTAACAAAAAAATTAGTATTGTCATCATTTATCTTGCGCAGTACCTGCACAGGAAGCTCATGTGAATGGATGACAAAGATCTCTCCTTAATATATTAAGAGCATGGTCAAAAAAGATAAAAGGTGGGCTTCATGCTGACTTTCCCTGAGAACTTTGCTCCAAATGAAGGTGATCCCTAAAATACATAGGGAAGTTAAGAACTCTTTAAAGTCTGCTGAATGGGAGAGATCCTTCTGAGTCTGCTGAGCTCTACCAGCACGGCTCACTCTGCACATGGCCAGAACCTTTCTTTTGGGCCAACCCTGCAGTGCTCCCAATGACTGTGGGTGGCATAGCACTGCCTACATCAAAGAAATCTCCAGCCATCCTGCTAAAATAGCTCTCCATTCTCTTGGCACTTACGGCAGAGTACAAAGGACACAGTCAGGGTCAAACTTCAATACTTCATTGCAGAATATTCTCACAGTGATGCTCAGTTTATGGAGGTACAGCAGATTTATCCGGGGTCCTTAGATTATTTTGCAAATCTAGAGCGAAACAAACTGTTCTATTTGCAGATCTTGATTCCATCTGATGCAAATAGGTGCTGCTCGAGGTCAGGCTCCCAAAGGCATCTTATGTCTGTCTGCTTTTGCCAGGGAACCTGTATAGTCTTGCACAGAGCATGGTGACTGCTCCAAACAGCCACTCTTTTACCAATAGTCTGGACCAATATAATCATTTTCCCAACACCTTTACTCTCTTTGGATGCCTTATGTAAATGTAACAAATTAGCCTTGCTGCTACTGTTGCAATGTTTTAAAATAACAGAATGCACAGCTTTCTGCAAGCTGAGTCTTTAACACATCCCATCCAAGTTGACACATGAGGGTGTCAGGTTTCAGACTGTTCAGTTATCTCCTGTTCTTGTGATAGCAAATTTTGCAGGATTTTGACACCTTGTCTTTCAGTCTCTCTCTCACTCATCCTTTCTTGCCTTTTGGGAATGAAGAAGAAACTTTCCATCCTGTGTCTCTTCACAGATCAGAGCGGATCTCTGAGTGATTCCCTCAAGACAGCTTATGAGTTCTCTGACAAAGAAAGAACTAATTAATGTGGATTTTTTTTTTCCTGGCTTAATATTAAAAGGAAAAAAATACGTCTATTTATGTATCATCAGCAAAATTCATTGACTTCATCCAGATTTTTTGTGTCTTTTCACTGAACACAGCTGCTATCTCCAAATAGTATTTGATACGTCTCTTCTTTTACTAGATGGTATTATCTCTTAGAAAAGGCTATTAATGTGCTGTCTTTGTCTCTCATTATGAATTTGAGAACCTGATAAGGGTAAAGATCATCAAACATCAGAGCTGCAATAAATCCTTTTTCTTTTCTTTTTTATTTTTAACCTAAGAAATTTCTGTGAGGTTTTTAAAAATGCATGGTAAGCTCTGGCCTCTTGGTCATACAATAGCTGAGATGGGCAGAGATGCCCCTCTGGAGATCATCTACTGCAAATACCTGCCCAAAGCAGGGTCAGTGAGAGTATGTTGCTCTGGGCATGGTCAGGTGGATTTTAAATATCTATAAGTATCTCTTAACCTTCTCTGTTTAACCTGTTTCTACTTTTGATCATCTGCACAGGAAAAAATAATATTTTTTTATACTTGAATGGAATTTCTAGTATTTCAGTTCATTTTTCCTGTGGGCACCATGAAGAAGGTTCTGACTACATCTCCTTTACTCCCTCCCATCAGGTATTTTTAGACATTGGTGAGATCCTCTTGAGCCATTTGTTCTCCAGACTGAAGAGTTCAGGTGTCTCTTAACACAGTGGATGCCCCAGTTCATCTGTCATCTTCATGGCTCCTTACTAATATTTATTAATGCTAGGGATCTATGTGTCACCAAATTAGATACCAGTTAAGATCACATCCCAGACAAATTCATGTCCTCTCTGGAAAGAAAGGGGCACCCCTGGAGCTTTCCTTTTAGATTGCAGAGAATGGAATTCAAAATTGGAATGGATAAGGTTTTTTTCTGCTAACAACTTCCATGTAAATGCTGTTCTTAGAAAACTGTGATCTATCCTCTGATAAATGATTTTACCTGTGTTTTCCTCAGAGTAAGCCTGGGCCTCTATAGGTAGTATTTTTGTGAGTACCTTATTTGATTCTGCTTTAGAAGAACATAAATAATTTTTCCTCCAAACACTGGAAGAAAAAGAGAATAAGAGATGGATGGTAAAATCGCCTTGCAGGGTTAAAATATGATTCAGCTGACAAAAGAGTTGGCTTGCAGTGTTCCTATCTAAATCATATACTGATGGCAATAATGATCTGTCAAAATATATATCTTCATAGTCATTTTCCCCTACTCATTCACATGTCGGGAACCTAACACAGAAAGAGAAGGTATGAGTAGAACAGTAGGTGACAGAATCACTTACACAGCCCAAGTTTTCTGACCCTCAGTCTTCCAGGTGGACACTGTCCTCTTGTAAACATTCTTTGAGTTATTTTTTCATAAATAATGTTAGGTAGATGCTTACTGAATACTCAATTTTGTTTTTACAGATACTGGACTTCAGTAAAGAATATTCTTTCTCCCAGGCAAGGATGATAAAGAATGCAAAAAGGCAGCACATCTCAATTCTCTGTCACTGCTGGCTTCTTGAGCATGAGCTGACACACACCATGGACTTTGAAGATACAGTGATTGAATCTGTGCAGAGTGGAGGGAAAAGACATTTGAATTCTATAACCTAACATTGTCTTTAGCAGGGACTAATATAGGACATTAAAATTCACCATGGATGAGAATGCATGGTTGAATGTGTTGAAGCTTTTTTTCTCTAAAAGAGCTTTTCTAGGATTCTTTTTTCATAAATAATAACAGAATAGAGCATAAAACAATGTTGCAAGGCAGTGTCACTGTATGGTGTGAAGTATAATTGATGCATTGTGACAGAGAAGGCAAAAAGTATGCCCAAGGATAAATTTCTCACTAAATTGACTAAAGGACAGCAAAAGCCATGGGAAAAAGATGCTGGAAGCATTGTTTATGAGAAATATTTTATTTATATTCAAATATGCTGCCACTTTTATACTCTCACTAAGCCTACCATGCACAATATTTGCAAAAACATCTGTTTCTCCCATACTTGAGCTCAATATTCTTTATTGCTATTTTCTTGTCCCCCATCCAATAAGTAATTTTAATTATTTCCATTATCATGTACTCAGCTAAGAGTTTAGTTTCAGTAGATTAGACTGAATCAGTTTGCTTTCATTATTTTCTATTTGTTCCACTTACTGCAAATTGTTGTCTTTGCTTGTTATTATTTTTCATTAAAGTCTTTGAATTCTTCAAATCCTTTCTTGAAATACCCAGCAACGCACATATTTAAACTAAATCTGTTTTCAAAAGTTATTTAATGCTTTTAGTTTTCAATGCAAAAAAGCCAGAAACCAAATGACAACATGGTCTAATTCCTCTATTCTAAAATCTAACGCCCCAGTATCCCCGGGGGCAGAGAGTCACTTTTCTTCCTCATGGAATTCTTCCACCATTATTATTTTTTTTCTTCTCCTCTGCTACAACATGATTTCTCAATATTGGAGATGATGTCTTCCCTTTTGGTCTCCTGATGCAAAGTTTATGTATGTATTACCTATCTCTTTCTTACAGTGTGGAGTGACCCTCAAGATATTTATTTGGTTTTCTCAGCAGGGAAATGTACATGTGAGGCTCAGCCAAGGGCAACAAAAAGGCAACAGAAGACCCTCAAGCAAAGTAATACCTTTTCTGAGCACACCACATGGCCTGTCCAACAAAAAAATGTAAAAACAGCCACGCATCTTCTGCCTTTCCCCAGGTCTGAGATACATAAACCCCTGTGGCTGTGGTGGCTGCCCTCCCCCTGTACGTGACTGCCTTCTGAGCTCTGGCAGCTGAGTGGCTCTGCCTCTGCAGCCTGCTCCAGCTGCTTCTGAGCCACTGTGGGCCTCTGCAAAGGTCTCTGTCTCAGCAAACTTGGATTTCCAGAGCTTGATGTCCCACCCTGTTGAACTATTCCAGGACAAGGGTGGTGGCAATCCCCTGTGCTGCGAGGTGCAGCCCCAGCTCACAGCCCAGGGAGGAGCTGGTCCCTCCAGACCAGGCTGCATCCACACGAGAATCAGTTCCTCAAATCAAATGCCTGTAAACAAATTACTCTGCTAATTATTGCAACTCCCTCGCACGTCTTATAGAAGATCAAGATTCCTAGCTTAGCTGGCAGGGTTTTTCTTAGCACAATCAATTTGTTTCAGTCTGTTTTATCACAAGTATTTACAAGAGAATTTAAACTACATCATTTATTTGCTTATAAAATACATTTTGCAAAGATGGATCTGGTAAGTTTTTTGGAGATAAATACAGAATCATTGCTTATTCTCATTCTCCAAGCACTGAAATTTTCTGTAAAGTACAAAACTCATTGCCACAGCTGTCATGGATTTCTGGTGTCCCATACAATAGTAATTTAATATCTGTAACGAGAAATAAGAGGCAAAGATGCACATGTAGTCCAAAACACCTCAGAAATACTTAAGTGATTAAAGAAATTGAAAGTGTACAATAGAAGTGCATAGCTTTACCTGGCTTTAGAGTAGAGGCAATATTGACTGGCTGAGCTTAGCACAGCACAAGTCATCTCAGGTATATAAACAATGAAAGTCACGGTTAAAAAATTATTTTCTACATGACAGTCAACAAAGTATGAAAGAAAAGAGAGAAGAGAGCAGATTCAACAGCAGAGAGGCATTTCCAAGGAGAAATTACTCATGTTTTGATGTGAGGTAATTTCAAGCAACAAGTCCTGAATGTGCTGGTGATGATTCAACCCAGTTCTTTTCCTATCACACTGAAAAAATGTGGCAGGGAATGAGCAAGTGACAAAACTTCCCTGCAAATACCAGTGAATCTTGATTGTACTTTCACCTCATGGCACAGCTGAACCTGTGAATGGAGCAAGTCCTTGCAGATGTCTCAGCATAGCAGACACAGCAGAGCTAACTGCCCAGGAGCTGCTGTGAGGTGGGTGGGGGAAGCATTAAATTCCATACATGTTGGCATTCCATTGATGTGCATGTAGAGCAAATGTAAAAATTTTATACTTGTTTGAGTAGCTTAGGATTAGGTTGATATTCAGTACTTAATATTAAGAAGAATCTAAAATTTGGAAACAGGGTGGTTTTTCAAACATAATACTATTTTTTTCTTAAGCACATGGCTGTCAGGTTTTCTTGATTCTATTCTTCCTCCTTGGAGGTCTGCTGTTACTTTTTCATTACTTTTTTTAATTGTTTTCATCTATTTAGTCAAAAGCTGAGCCTGTAAAATACTGGTCTTTAAGTGCACAATACCTAACACAAAAATTCATGGTACTTGCAACAGAAAAATAACGTACTCATAGCATAGCAAGAACTAGAAATTTGCAACAATCTAATCAGATCAGTGCTGCATAGCTGCACACAACACTGTCTCACAAACTTGCATATTTTCTGCCAAGAATTACTACTTTGCAGCAACTTGCACATAAGAAAACCTGATGGGCATGTGCTGGTTTTAGGCAGGTGTGCCATCATGCTTCAACAGTCTGCTCCTGGGGAGAATTGGATGGGTCAGTGCTGTCTTGAAGGACCAGGCATAAAAATTAACCCGCACATTTCTGAAGTGAGAAAAAATAGCTTGTGATGTGCTAATTTGCAAATGCAAATTTTTGAAAAGGTGTTCAACTTATGTTTCATAAACTGTGCCATTAGGCAAGAAGAGAAACAGATGAGAAAGGGTAGGAGGGAGTGTTTAAGTTTCCATGACTCTATAAAGGGGAGGAAAGGGCAATTTAACTTTGAAAGTGTGCTAAGAGGGTTAATTCAGGAGAAGTTCTGCAATTTATTCTCCTTCTCCATAACGTTGGACCTTAGGGCTTAATGTAATGGAATGTGATTTAGAGTTCTGAATGTGCTAATTTTGTAATTCAGGTGTCCTGTGGAGAGGCTGTGTTCATGCCAGCTGTCTGGGGAATTAAATGCAGCTGATTTGTGTTGGGGAAAATGTGAGGTTTGCTTCAGGCCAAAATTGTTGTAAAATTTAAACCAGTGTATTTTTCTCTCCCATTAATTTAAAGCATGGGATACAGGTGGGCCTGAGGGGAGTTACCAAGGGCTCCCACATACTTCCTGATCTCTAATATAGAAAATTCTCATATTGTTAAATTACAGCACTTGGTAACCAACATAAACCAGTTTTATTTATAACCCTGCTCTTCTCTTTTCCTTGTGCCCTGCTTTGGGTGTTCCATCTTTATCAAACACTAATTAAAGTAGGATTTTGAGTCTCATGCTCTCTGCAAGGATGAGATGTCTATCTAATGGCCAATTTCTTCAGAAGAAACTCTTGTGCTAAGTAGCAATTTGATATTCCTCCACAACAGAGGTCTGGGGTGGGAAAGTGGTTTCTGTAATATTCTCGAGTCAAGCTGGGTATTTGTGGATATTGCTGTGAAATTGGGAGTTAACGGTGCCTGTCAGCCGTAAGGGCTGTGCTCCAGTGTTGGCTCAGCACAGCAAGTCGAGCTTGCCAGGTGAATAACACAGCCCTGAATTATTTATTTATTTCAAAACATATCCTCAGGATATTACAAAATGTGGTTCTGGAAACACAGGACCATGTTTTTGGTTTATGTAAATCAGTCGCTCCATTTGGTTCAGTGCAACTGTGCTGATTTATGCCAGCTACAGAGCTGGGCCACTGTTCCTTGGGCTATGAAAATGCTTGTTGCTCTAGAAATGACTCTGCATCTAAATGGCATTATCACACCATAACACCTGACCTGAGAGGTGAAACTGGTTACTTTTATTGAAATCAAAACAATTATATGTCTATATTTACTGCTTTCCTTGAGCTGCCTCAGGAAAACATTTTAGGAACAGAGGAAGATGAAGTAGTCTCTCTCTATGTTTTTGCAAGAGTACTGCTTTTTGGAAATACAGCAAAGACCTCTTACATAGAAATGTTGGTGAACAAAAAATAAAAGGTGTCTGCTTTGTTTTTTTCTCTACCTCCATCCTAGTCCCTTTACAACATCTTTGTGCAGATAAGCATGAGTGCAATCTCTTAAAATTAAAAGCAAAATGCTTGGAAAACAGAAAACTCAAAGATGCTAACAGCAAAGCACAGTGAATGAAAAGATCTACCCAAAGCAGCATCTGGAAGTACGGCAATTCCGACATTCAGCATGTGATACCTATGTCCATCACACACATTTTATGATGTGCTTTTAAGCAGCAATATTTTATATTTGTTGATTTTGCTGGGGGGGAGATGGAGTTTGCAGAAAATACAGAGGAAGCAGTGTGCAGAAGTGATGTATGTGCTCCAAAGTAATGTTAAAATCAATTTCTGTTATAGAGAGAATATATATGAGCTGATTTTATTTTGTTCTGTTTAAGCATGACTTAAAATATGTTCTTCACAAAATCATTTTAAGATGCCAGTGTGTGAGAATGTGGGCACATATTAATATTCCACTGATATCTGACAGATAAAATTTCATTTCTAAAAGGGCAAAGCCTGACACCGTGGTACAAACACCTTATTTCAGAGTGGATAAAATAGAAGAGGAAAGTTGCCCTCAACGGAAATCAAAATTGTTCAAAATTGTGAAATGATTGCACTCTGACTTGACCTTGTTTCAAAGCTTTGCAAGTTGATACATTTAGTCCCTGCCTTTGTATTTATTCAAAGTTCGAGATGTTTGTGATAATTCATCCACTTCCTCTTATATTGCCAATGACTGTGGAACTTAGTATTGGTTTTATGTAACCTGGATGTAATCCTTTTGTTTTAACTTCCTAGTTAAATTATCCAGTCAATAGCTAATAGGTTTCTTCCTGTGTCACTTTTGTAATGAACACCTTTCCCAGTTTTTAAATTGTCAATTAAATGGTTCCCCAGAAGTGAGAAGTCAGTCACTATTGAATAAGACCTTATCTGCATGACTACCAGAAAATTAATCTGAATTGGCCATTTAAAAAATGGAGCTAAATCACTTTAAGACCTTATTGTGGACACTTGTATTCAAAATTAAATTAGTGTTAATTTGATTTTATTTCCTTCACAACATGATAACACTTTGTTACACCACTTTCTGCTGTAAGTCTATCAGGCTTTTTAAATGGGCAGAAATATAGGCTGTAGGAAGGGGCACCAGTTATTCAATGCACATCATTTCAGCATCCAGCTGTAATTAAATTAAAGATTAAGAAAAGTATATGGGGTAATAAGCTATTGAATGTGAAAATGCAAAATGTGAAATTGAGGTCTTGACCACTTTGCATAAAAGTATGTCCATACTACATCTCCAAAGTGCTATTGCTGTTTCCAGTGGAGAATAGTCTTCCCACCTGATTAAACTTTTGTGGATTGTTTTTGAATTTCACACCAGGGCAGTTTTATTTCAGCTTGTAATCATCCATTCTCCCTTGTCTGCATAAGTGAAGTGATGCTTGTAAGTCATTCTGGTTTCTTCAGAAAAAGCAGCTACAGAAGTACAAACTCTTACTTACCTCATCCAAGACAGCCACTGGGCATCATGACAAAATATTCTGGCCTGTTTCTGACATGTGAGTTTATAAGAATATAATTATGTTAGATGCTTCATCTGCAAATCATAGATTTAATCCAAGCCTTGGCTTCCCATTATTACTTGCCACCAGTAGCAAAACTTCAATGCTCTCAGCAACAGCATTTCTAGTAGGTTCTTTGAGGATTTTGTAAATTCTCATATCTAAGAGTTAGCAGTTCCATCCCAGAATTTGATAAAGGAATATTCTTCTGCTTTTATTAATTGATTTAATCTTTGTCTTGAATTTTGTCATAGATGGGTGAAAAAGAAATGTATTTTCTATTCCCCATTATTTCTATTTGTTCTCCCTGCCTTGTTCAAAGTGTCCAGGTTCTTCAAGTGTAGTTCATGTACTGTTTCTTTGCTTTGTCTGTATGTCAGATATTGGCACAGAATTAATTTGTAAATCTCTGAAGGCTACTAATGGAAAAAAGACAACACTGAAAATTAGTTGACAGTATTAATATTGCCTTATTTGGCCTGAAATATAAAAAGAATTTTGTTCAAGGTTTTTTACAATCTCCCCCACCAAATAGCATTGTCTTCTTGTGAGCTGCACCAGTTGCCTCTGGGTTAGACACTGATGGGCTCTTCCTCTCATCACCTTCCTCAAACCCAGAGAGCCACCACCTTTTCTCTTGCCTGTCACACTGAGTGATACAGAGCAGACATATGCTCTCAGCTTCCTACATCCAGCTAATTAACTGTTTTACTTGGGCTTTTTGCATCTCTTTCATAACTTTTTCCCTTCATCACCTTATCCATGGTAAGGCATACAGTAAACATCACTGTTTTACCTTCCTGTCATTTCTCCTATGAACACAGCTTCTGTAAAAGTCCTGGAAAGGTGTCTAGTGAGAAAAATGCATCTAGTCAGAAAATCCCTTCCTTCTAGCCTATCTAGACTTGTGTTTTCTTTCCCATAATGCCTCCCATGTTGAAAGCAGGGTTAGCCATAGAGGTTAGAGGCAGAGTTCTCAAGCACAGCAGGGCAGGGGTGCCTTGAGCTTCTCCTGGGTTTGATGGTTCTGCACAAATCCCCTGCCCAGGGGTGCTCAGAGGTGAAGCTGACAGAGATGGTGCACAACCCCTACAAAAAAGTTCATCCATGCAAAAGCAGGAAGAGGAGAACCAGCACCCTGGTGTGTGCTACATGTTGGTGAAGGAATTTTGTTTAATGCCAGCTCCCTTAGCACACTCCTTTTCTTAATTTTAAATTCAGTAAATGCAACAATCTGTCCTGTCCTGACTCACCATAATTAGCTGGGCCAGCAATGGATACCAGCAATGAATTTAGGGACAAAGTTGTTACTAGGGATTACAATACTTTCTGCCACCTCCCCTCTCTTGGCAGCATCACAGGGAGAAATGTCTGGTTATTTCAAGGCCTTTTGACATGGAGCTGCTGTAAGACATTCAAGCATTCTGAGCAACTGACCTCAATCCTGCTTTTTTTTCCACTTACAGAGACAGCTTTGGTCATAACTACAAAACATTTAAAATACCTATAAAATTGATAGGACTTTAAAATGACATGTTTCCAAGGTGTCTTTTTATTATTGCTCTGTGTCAGCCATGGCCATGCCCACTATAACATATAGAACTATTCAGCAGATCTGCTCAGATGATGACAATGTTTTTTCAAAAAGCACTTTGGATTTAGAATAATAACCACAATCTGCTACAAGACAAATGTTGATGAAAAGAGGATGCCAGCAACAGAAAATGTGACAGAGCTGGAATTTCTGTTGGCAAAGCTGTGTGTGCAGCAGCGTTATTCACACTTGGAAATGCAATCTCCTTCAGATAGCACTGCCTTCTGATATGCAGTGTGGGCCTGATCTAAAGCCTATTTAATTCAGTGGACTGATTCCCAATGACTTTAATGGGCTTTGGATTACGCTCTAATTGCACTGATGTTCCTTTTAGTAAAGCTCTTAGTTATAATGAAGCTCAACAATGCTGTTTGTGTTTCCCTCGTTTCCAGGTGTTAATATTTTCCCTCTCACCATCTAAGCAAAGCCTCAATTATCAGGGAGGAGAGAGAAAAACCCACTTTTTTCACCAACTGCAGTGATCTGCTGTACATAGATCACTAGTGCTCAGTGCTGAGTCACAGCAAGCAAGGTGATGATTATCATGTAAAGGTGGTTAATAAAAGCAAAAGTGCAGTGGCATTTCAAGCCTGATTTGACAAGAAATGTCTCCATGCGTGAATGGCCCAGTCTAGTGAGAGAACCCAAAGTACCTGTGAAATAGGAAATGACGGAATATGAAATGGGACCAGAGTTCAGGGGGAGGAAAGATCTTAAGAGAATTAATGAGGGAATTTCTCCTTTGCTTGTAAAAACATAAAGAAAACAACTCATAGCTCAGAGGGGCATTGGTAGTTTCTAGAACTTTTCTCTAAAAAGTATAAACAACAAAAATCCTGCCCTGGTATGCCTGTTTTGAACTGGTCCTGTAAATGCTGGGGTAAATTGCCCTTCCCTCCCTGGTGGGCAGCTCCCATGAGGACAGGGCTGGATCCCTCCACTATAAACAAAAGGTAGATAAGATGTCCTGTGCCTATTCCCGTGATGTAAAGTAGGAATTCTGACAAAATGCCAACATTTACATCGTTAAATTCTCATCTGACAACTAAAAATCGTCTTCCCACTAGTGAGATGGGATACTCCTGTGACAGCTACTTGCTAACTAAACATATTGACACAAGTTGCCTATAAATTAATTAACCGTTTAAACAAATTAAACAGATGGAAAATGGGAAATCAGCTGGGAGGGAGGGAGACAGGAATGGACAGTCAGGGACACACATAGGCACACTGCTGATGACAGCAGCCCTTTCTCTTCCTGTGGCCTTCTCCTTTCTAAACAGAGAATTTAGAGTTTTGTTCATTCAATAAACACTGTGGTCCAGTTGAAGTCAGGTGGTAGAGACCAATGAAAGTGGATGAACCATAGTATTTATTTTAGGTTCTGACTATAAGCAACAGATTTAAGCAAACTAAAAATCAGAAAAAATGTATAGGTCCACAAATACTGAAAATTGGAAAGTGTTCCTTTTATATGCTTTCTTCAAGATAAGGAATTTTTTTTTCTTTTACCTTGAACAGAGTATTCTTTCTCATTTAAAGCATATTTAATTTTTATGAGCCTGTTTCAAATGAAAAATTCATTTCAAAATAAAAATTCAGAAATGTTCTCTTAGAAAATGTCAAATTGAAAGATTTTGGTATTTCCATAAAGGAATATTTCAATTTCAAAAGAGGTCAAAACAAAATGTTTCAATTTTTGAGTAAAAATATTTTCATAAGTCAGCCTGAATTTGCTAATAAGTTTTCTCCTCCCATTTAAAAAGGAAGGGGAGTTGTTTGTTTTACTGCATTTTTTAGCAAATTTGTTATTCATAATTTTCTTTTCAACTCTACCCTTGATTCCATGTGTGTAGTTTTTTCATGTGGAAAATACTATTTTACTTAAGGAAAAGTACATTATCGCTCTTTCTACACTAAGGTAGAAACCTTGATGTGAAAAAGAAAATGGGTGAGATGGACCAACAGAATGATTTGATTATTAAAGTATGAGCAGAAAGCATTTTACATAGTGTGGCAGATAACAAACTCTTTGAAGAGTTTGACTTTCCATAGCTCAGTATTTCAAAGTTTGCCCAGAAAAGGCAAAGGTATTCTGTATACTATTTCTACTCATAGATTGTAAAGCATACTATTATTTCTGTGTACAGAAAAAAAAAATAGAAATTCCAGAATCTGAAAAACCTTAAAAAATCTCCCTAAAGGACAGATTACTCAAAGATGTCCAAGAGTTAAAAAGTTTAATGAAGACTTACATCTTCAAAATCTTTATGGGACCAAAAATACCAGTAAAGGATGTTTCAGCAGCTCAGCATCCCCCTGCATGACTGTGAATCACTGTTGTTATTGTTCTTATAGCAGAAAGACACAGTATCTGATGATAAGCCCTTTCTATTATTTTTTGCATTCCAGTTACCTGTTTTTAGCCTTGTGAAATGCCTGTATTAGGCTGTTAGCCTGATTCAACTAAAGTGTATAATGTCACTTGTTTATTACTAAGTTTTTCAGCTTACACCATAGCACAGTTGTTCTCATAAAGCAAATAAAAAATTTATTTATCAGTAATATTGTATAAACTATGATAAATGATGTCTAAAAATTTGTTTCGTTTTTAAGTAGTTTAGAAAAGACACTGACGGTCCTGTTTTTCATAAGGAATTTTCTATCTCCTTCTGCTTTTTTTGCTGTATATACTACTATATACTATGTATATACATAGCAGTAGCTATGCCCATCTCAGTGAAATGTCCTTCAAACTGAAAATCCCACATATAACACCTTGATATCTTAGATTCGTATTACTTACCTACTTGTGTATGCCACACCCTTTATGCACCTAATCCTTCAAATATTAAGATAACCATGCAATATTTACTCATTTTAGCTGTCTCTTTGGTATATGATGCTGGACAAGAATTAAATTGTGAGCCCAAGCCTAAATAAAGGCTTCAAGACAAACCTATTGTTCAATTTGTCTTGCAGCCATAATAATTTTCAAATGTTTCCACCAAAAAAAATTAAATTAAGTTAACATGGAAATATTTGTTTTCAGTCCTGTATCTAAATATTCATCACTTCAGTTGTCTCCTACTTTGCCTATACTGCATCACCGGGCTCTTCTCTGACAGTCACTTCCTTTCCCTTCCGTGACCTGCAGCACTTTATTGTCATTTTCACTCACTTAAAGTGCACCAGTGGTGTCTCTTTTGGAGCCAGTTAGGGCTTCTGAATAGATAATTTACACATTCCTTTAGTCTATGCTTGGCCTGGCAGCTTTTCTCTTTAAATGCTGCTGTGTCAGTGGAAGCTGCAAGAAATAATCAAAGGCTTTCTACATAAGGGACAACTGAAATCTTAAAGTTTTCATTTGATTTTAAAAGCGTGAAAATATTTAGGTTAGTTAACATTGATAAGCTATATTTCCAGTAACACTGAAATGAGTAAAGGGCCCATGGTGAATCACACTGTTAGTACGGGTTTTGTTTGATCCTGGTCATAGATGTATTATTTTCTTCTGAAGTCTGAGTGTAATTTACTTGTCAGGTTGAATGGTCAGAGAGAAAGTTGTTCATTGACCCAAAGAAATGTATGGTGTCTTCATGATGATGAAGAACATAAAAGAGTCTCCTTCTTGGGAAATATTAGAGTTGATAGGGAGTGTTTGAAGAATAATGTGTCAAAGAGACTGACAGCAACATGGACAAAAGGAGGAAGGGAAATAGAAGATGAGAGGCTGAATTTGTTCTCTTTGGGATTTCACATTTAGGAATTCTAACAAAGAAAGGGTCATTATCTTGGCAGCATAACTTCCTGGACCCATCTTTTATCTCTTCTTGTCCTTTTATGTAATTGAAAAAAAAAGGGGTCTTTCACACAGACAAACAGTAGAGGAACTGGAGGAAACACGATGGACAGAGGAGAAAATCCCTGTGGCACAGCTTTTCAGTGCTTCTCGTGGGGCGGGATGTGGCAACCCCTCACTTGCACCCAAGGTTCACTGCTCTTTAGAGTCTCTCTGCCCTTCTGGAGCTGGGAACTTTTTGTTGCGCTCTTTTAGTGTTCTTCTCTCTCTTTTTTTTTTTCTTTTTTGCTAGTTGCTAGGTTTCTCAAGAACTGAGTTAATTCTTTCCACAATCTGTTTGATCTGCAGCTACTCATTTCCTAATCCAGCACTACTTATTCAAAGAGAAATTCGGCCCATTATTCATAACCCAATTGTAATACTATATATTAAACCTAATATATGCTACATTGTATGGAGTCCATACAGGTTTGTTGTTTGCTTTCTTTTCCATGGATGGGGTTATTGGATTGTACATCCCAGTAATACCAGCTGTGAAAGGCAAATAAGCTCTGAAGTCACCTGATATTCTGCTGGCATTTGATTTATTATTTCTCTCCTTGGCCTCTTCCTTAACCCTACCCACCTTAAACTTAGTCTAAATCAAATCCTCACCTCTTGCCTTTCTTCAGTCTGGTGAATTTCTTCTGGCTTAGTACAAAAGAAACATCTCACATCCAAGTGGTGAAGCACCTTGGATTGAGGCTGTCCTGCAGAGGGGATTTTGGCCGTTGGAATAAAAAAGGTGAGGAAGTGAAGGAGTTATGGGGCTAACAGTAGGTTTGCAATGAAAAGATTCAAAGCAGGAATGAAGAACTACATTATTCACTCAGATCCTATCCAATTTCACAACCCACTTTTCCAGTCCTTTTGATTAGCTTTGGGTAAGTTCTCTAATTCTATCACCTTGTTATGCATCTCTGTAACAAAACAGTGTTATTTTCCCATTACAGTTATGACTGTGTCCTTTTTATGGATCAAAGTATACAATCATAAAAATCCATGATTGTGACAAGCATTAATACAATAATGATGATATGATGTGATATATGTGATGAGCTGCCCAGCTCATCCATATATCATATTAAAATCACAGAAAAAAAGGACGAGTGAACCCAAGGAAGAAGAGACTTATTTTAAACAAAACAAGAGCCTGGATAAAGGGTCTCCTCTACATACAGCTCCAGTAGGTTGGTTGGCTAGTTTGGCAAAACAGCAGTTTGTGCTTCATTCAGAATTTCCAGAGTGTCTATGTTGGCAGTAATTTACTAGGTAACAAATACCTGAAGGACTGTAGGGTGTACATATACACATATGTGTACTTAGATATTTGTGAAGTTTGCTGGACTTGAGAACTGTAAAATCCAAGAAAATTAGACACAAAGAGAAAGCTGTTTCCTTTGCAACTTTCATTTGCAAATATTTAATAACTGTGTAGTAAATATTTACTAAAGAAGGTAACTAACAAAATTCTACTCTGAAGTTTACTGTGCCAAATTTAGAGACTACTCAACCATTAAAGTGTGAAATAAGGCTGTTTCAGCCTTGATTTAAATGCAAATCTCAATGCAATCTTAACTAGGGAGTCATTAGTAATACACCATTATAAAAGAAATCATTCAGTGTATTGAAGTGTTCCGTTTTCATGCCATCCTCCCTCCCTCATGGTACCATTCACCAGGAAGGAGAGCTTTCTACCCGATAAGGCATCAAATAAGAGATGTTACTGGCCAAAATCCAACCCTCCTGTTTATCAAGGTTTTACATCAATTTCTCCTGTTTCTTCCAGATATATTTGTAACTGCCATATATGACTGATAATATAATTTATGTTGAAAAGTATGTAACATTTATACCTCCTGTGTACCTTTGGAATGGCCAATATTAATGCAAAAAGTAATTCACTTTTTTGAGTGTGTGTGTGAAATACACAACGGTTTTGTTACGACATGTTAATTCAGAAATGCTCATGACAGATGTTGAACCCTTTCTTTGGTCTGAGGTTTTGGCTACAGATTGTTTAGGGCAGTATTTTGGTTTACTGAACCTTTAAATTCAGCTCCACAGTATTGAGGAATCCAGGCATTTTAGTTTCTGGTCCAGATAAATGAAATGTGTTAGAACTCCCCTTACTTTCAGACTTGCACTTACAGATCTTTTTTCTCATCTTAGCTGATCAATGAAGTGCAAACTCTTCTGACTGACTGCAAGTTTCCATTTATACAATGGTCCATCATACCATTTCTGATGGTCTTGACTATTTGCTATAGGTCAGTCCAGCTGTAAAGCCAGCTTGCATGAAGGCAAGGCTTTAAACATAGATTTTTCAGTTTAATGCCCAATCAATTTCATATGACAACTTAATTGGCTCTAGTATGGTTTTTTTAGTGGATAGAGGAGCAGTTTCAAGGACTGTTCATGAAATAAAAAAGAAATACTTTGACGTTACAAGAGAAAGGGTCTTGATCAGCAATCTACAGATTCCAGCCCAGATCTGATGTACATGAATGTTCAAAGGTCATCCATTAAAGTGTTTTTTGGGCTTAAGTATCTCTTACAAGGAGATAAAAATGGTATTAAAGCAGGAGGGTCCCAGGCAAGACAGGTATAAGCACTTAACCTCTCTCTCAGTTTAATACTTGGAATTCAGCTCTTGTGAGCACAGAAATACCATTCATTGAAAACTCTGGAATGATGTAGTTCAATCTCCCAGGCTGCAGGGCTGAGGCCTTAGTCTGAGTTAAGTTTACGGAAGAAATGCTAGTACTAGTATCTATGTGTCATAATACACACATACATATATATATATATATGCATATATGTAAGGGAAAGAGAATGAAAGGTGTGTTACCATTATTTCAGTGTTACTGGGAATAGCTGTCAGTATAGTTAAATAGAAACTTAAGGTAAACATGTTGTGATCCTCATACATTGCTGCATTAGAATGTAGATTTTGGCTTATTTTACAGTCTTTCATTATTTGAACATATTTATTCATTTTTTAATCAGTGTGCTTCCTTTTAGAATAGCTTTGTACTTTTCCTCCATGCCAACACTTTATACTTTATTTAAAAGTGCCTGATAGAAGTGAATATCTGATTATGGAAACCCACTGCAAAACACTGCCTGCTTACTCATTGTAAAAACAAATCAAACATCCAAACATGATTTTTAATACAAGCTTGAGATCAAAGGACAAAGTGGCTATGTTCTTCAGAATACAGCAAAGAATCCTTATTTTAATGTATTTGAATAGGGCAGGTGGCACCAGCAAATTACATTACAGTCCCTGGGTAATGCGACAAGGAAAATAAGCAATAAAATACACCTTATTTGAACTCACAGCTACAGTGAATAGTTGGTTTTGTTTTAAAAAGCTCTGTCCTTGTCAGTGTACTGTCATTAAAGACAAAAATTTCTTGGGATTTGCTCACATCTTACAACCTTTTCTTTTCAAGTAAGGATCCTGCAAAACTGTATCTTAGCTAAATCTTATTCAAAGATTTATTAGCAAGGCGTTCCGGTAGCAAGTAGATCACAGGTAGTGGTTTCTTATGGAGTCCCTAATCTGTTTTGGGTGTGAATTTTGACATATAGGGCTCCATGAGAGTTTGGAATAATTCTAATGGGATGTATGATCCACAACAGCAATGGTCAGAGACAGTGCACCACCTGCACCCCCAGAAATTTTGAGTCCACAAGAGTGATCAGTTTTCAGAGGAGACAGGGGAAGGTAAAGCATCCACCAGGTCAAAAATAGCCTCAGTTGTTGGTCTTGACAGCATGCAAGTAGGAAATGTGGGGTAAGGACAGAAGCTAGGGTGGTGTCTGCAGAGACATAAACCTACTATGGTTTAGGTTCATCATAGGAAAGGAAATTATGTTCAATTTTTGTAGGAAGAGTTCTGCTGGGAGACTGAAATAAACTACTAAATTATATCTAATCATTGCTTTTGCCAGAACTCAAAATTCTTCATGCATTGGAGAGACAATGGGTCCAAATAACTGCCAGAAATTACTGTTGTTTGGGGAAGGGAGTAGTGGGGAGGGTAGGAAGGCATGTCAGAGTTTCATAACATTTCTATAGCTTTTACTGGAAATGTCAATGTATATTGCTTTATTCCTGATCTAAAACTCACCCACGTATGCAAGATGTGCTATAAAAGACTGAGCCATAAAAATAGATAAATAAAAAAATAAAAGGCATTGAAACTGCACTTGATAAAAGTGAACTAAATCCAAAAATATTTAACTTGACTCAGAGCCAAAACACTTCTTTTCTTTGGATTTGGCTCCTAATTGAAGATGAAAATAAAACAGATGCTAGAAATGTCAATTAAACATATTTTTCAATCTTTTTTTTATAGCTTTTAGCTCTTTATATATGGACAGACTTCTGCTTTCAAATCATTACTCGTCCTTTTTATTTTATTTTTATTTTTTAAGTGAAGGGGTTTTGTTTCTCCTATGGAGCACGACTCAATATATACACAATTAGTATGCCCTCACAGGACTCTTTTGTATGTCATTTTCCAGCATTGAATAATTTCTCTTTTTTTATTCATAAGAGTCCATTAGAGCCATCATTTGTAAGTATTTCTACGATGGCTAGTGCAAATTATTACTACCTCTACTGCTCACCTGCTTGCTGCTTTATTATAAATATGAATTACAGAGTTAGACCCTGTAATAGCTGCTCTGAAAACTCATTGTAAGATAAGAATCTGAAGAATTTGTACATAAGAAACTTCAACATTTTCATTCACTTTTCACTTCTTGTTCTATTTGTTTCCAGTTTTCTTGAACTAAGCAGTATGACCTAAGAAGTCTGGTTTATTGTCTACTTCCCTGTTACATGTGTCTTGTGAGGAAGATATGCCAGAGTTTTCTAAAGAATTAGTACAACAAAACCTTAGAAAATATATACAAATTGCTCTTTTGGTTTTTGGGGCTTGTTTTGAAGAAGAACTCTTGCAAAGTGTCAATCACAGTCTGTATTTGATCTAGTTTTCTGAAGGCACGGTTTTCTTTGGTAGAGTGTTTTGAAAGGTTTGACGTTCAAAATGTTTACAGCCTGGCAGCTGGCTGTGTAAAGACACAGCTGGATTTGGTGCTGAATTTTGTGCACAGTCTGTAGCGCTACAGGGAGAGGAGGAGAGGCTGCAGCTCCTTCCTTCCACCACTCCTGTGGGCAAAAGCCATGGCAGTCACACATCAATCCACCACACCGCCCTGCAGCTCTGGGGAGAATTGCCCTGCAACCTCAAACTATTATTTGCAACTTGCCTGTTCACAGCTGGAAGAGCTGTGGGTTCGTTATTTGTAAAACATGCATGAATTTCACCACCAGCCTTCCTGGCAACACTGGAGCATCCATGATTCCAGCTGCTCCCCAGTCGCCGTTGGTCGCGCACCCGCAGCCGCCCCGGCTCTGCAGCCGGGTACCGCTGGCGGTGACCCCGCGCTCCCGAAGCGCTCCCGCGCGCAGCTAATTCCCAGCGGGAAGGACGGCCCTGTTGCTTCCAATAAAAACTCCTTGCCAATGCTTTGACTCCTTGCCAGTGCTTGCCGGCGGCTATGGATGTTTCAGTGCCAGCCATTGTTTCAGTGTAGTCTTTGCAGGCCACTCCGAAGCACTCAAGGTGATTTTCTACCTTAAAAGAAAAAGAAGAAGAAGAAAAAGAAAAAAGAAACTCCAGTGTTTCCATTAGGAAGAGTGGAATGAACAAAGGCTGTGGAGAATTGAATGAATATCCAACAAATGTTGTTCGAAGCTTATCTTCAAACGAGCAAATCAGCTCCGAAGTCCTTAATAAATGGCCTTATCAATAAAACTCAGAAGTTACAATTTCTTTTTACAATGTGAATATATTTTAGGTTTTATTTAAAAGCTTTTACTGATAACTAAATAATTGTAATCAGTTACCCATTTCTAAGAAACACATCACATTTACAGATTGGTGCAAACTGAAGCTTTATTTAGTTGGTTCATTGTTAGACAAGGGCAATGGAAAAAAACTCAGAGTGACTTTGACTTGGAGAGAATTCCTTGACTTTTCAAGAGTACCTATCGTTGTCTTAAATTTCTAGCACAGGATGTCTGAAGACTGTCATGTTCATATAGGAATTCAGAGACTTAGGAGCTTTCCTAGGTTTCATTGGAGTCTGCCTAAGATCAAATCTGTCCATGAATTTTTTAGGATTCATCCTGCAAGACACAGGGAAGTATTTCTGTTTTAGAAAGCTTAAACAAAATCAATTAGGCTGTGCTGTTGATCAGAGAAATATGTGGCCTTCCTCTGTGTGATGGAGTTCTATAGTTTCTCCATGCATTGGAACAGAAACTTGGACTTTTATGATGACAACTGCCAGGCCTGAAGTGTAATGGGTTCTTAGTGACTTTAAGGAATTTTCCATTTGATGATGATGGAGTCATCATTCTCTTTATTCCCAGGAGATCTGCAGATATTTTCCAAGTGAGGAGGTCATGCCCTAAATGTTAGTTCATGATTTAAGGTGCCTTAAACTTCTCAGGTGGCAATGACAGTGTAAAAGCAATTAGTGAATTAAAAGGTGGGATTGGGTTTTCATATTTTTTTAATCTTTTTTCCTATGGGTAATTTTATCATGGGAGGTAGCAGAATTCTCTTGCTATTCTTCTGTCTACCTGGGCAAGGGGGAGAAGAATAAGACACATACATCTTGTCTGATACAGCCTTTGAAAAGAGCCATCAAACACTGGTGACAACTGAAGCAAAATGGGAATGATACTTGCTCAAACACTTAGCTAGGAAAGAGCTTTTTGCTCTGTTGGACAGAGAAACTGTGCCACTGAAGTGAAGAGTTATAATTTCCTACATTAATGTGTGTGGCTTATTTTTCCATATGTGACAAAATGTATTATTTTTTGCTACTAGTAGTAGCAGCAGTATTATATTCTTATTTGTGGGGGACCAGTTTACAAAAACACTATGATGTTCATTTCATTCTGGGCAGTGATCATCAAGCTCTCATTGAGGGAACCTTCGAACAGTCTTCACTGATTACACTGAATCTATTGGTTCTTTACTTCTGAACATACATACCAAGTATCTTCTCTGTGAATATTTGGTATCAGCAGGGAGCATCACTGCTTTAAAAAAAAAGAAAAAAAATCCACTGTTTCACGTTTTTGGAACTCCTCTCCTGGTGCATATGACCCAAAAAGAGGCTTCAATGCTTAAATTTCAGAGAGAAGAAAATGACCAGCTGAGCAGCTGGGCAAAACCTGCAATGGTTTAATTTGTTTTAAATTTAAAAAAAAAAAAAAAAACAAAAAACAAAACAGAAACCCTCAGTCAGTGTTTTTTTTCTAGTTTTGCTGTAATTTATCATTGATATTAGGATACCTAGACTGATTGGATCATCTCAGAATATCTAACAGTGAAGGGGATTTATTTATTTATTTATTTTGAAGTGGTCATTTATTTCCTTTTCTTTTCTATTCCTCAGGTTCTGACCTTCCTCAGCTAAAGGTGTTGGATGGTTTAGCTTAAGTTCTCTGAGGAATTTTTTGTATCAGTTTTTGTATCAAAGACAGTGCCAGAGAATTTTAATCACTTTTATTTCAAAGACTTTTAACCTAGCTAAAACATTACATTAGTCATATGAGAACGCATGGCATTTGTGTGTTTCTCCCTCCCCTTCTCTCTCCCCAGGTAATATTTCTGTTATACTGATATAAATGAGGATGCACTGTAAACATCTAAAGGTACCTTTTTCGTACCATTATCTTGCAATGTGCTTTAACACATAATGGGAGCAGAATAGCAGGGTGGTGCCCACGCTCTCTGCCATTAGCAGAGCACCGGTGAGCAGGTGACACAGCGGGTGACACAGGACTGCCTGGCACCCAGCCCGGTGCTGCAGCCCCATCCCCACCCTGCTGCTGGGGAGTGCTGCTCAGCCAGGCCCGGGGCAAAGCCCTCTGCAGGCTCAGCTAGCAGCCATTCATGACTGTGCACAGCTGCCTCGCTGCAGCTCTCATCCTCAGACAGTGTCTGGGAAAAGTTTCTCATTTTTCTCAATGAATTAGCGAATATTTCTGTTCCCTCCATTTAGGAGATGAGGATTAAGAGGAACATCATACCACAGGTATTATTAGACAAAAACAATGGATATTAAGCCATTATTTGTGCATTAGCAAGTTTTCCCCAGGTAGGCTTTATCATTTCAAGACATTTTGTTTTGTGTTGTTCTTCTTTTTTTGTCTAATCACCTCTAAAATTATGAACACTCCAAGAATAAAATATCCTGAATAGTAAAGCAGCTTGAAATATTCATAACTAAGAATGCAACTGGTAATGCTCATAAACAAAGTTGTTTGGAGACCCCTTTATTAATTTTTAATTTATTTTCAGTCAATTCCTTATTACTTCCAAATTCCTGTAGGGGATTCTGTTAATTAGTCATGTGTAAAATATTCATTAAAAACAGCTTCCTATTTTCTTCTTTCATTGCAAATTTACATTTCTAATCTTATAACCAAAATAAATGCCATTGGGTAGACAGACCACATTAATTTTGATCAAACCCTTGAAATAGAAACCCAGAGAACAAAAGATACGATAATAAAATCATAGTTACATTGTGCTTTCAACTCACTAGAAGCAGGTATGCATATTTTAAACTGTTGTCTTCTTCAGATATAAACAACTGATATTTTAGATTCTTTTAGGAATTCTTGTTAGGGGAGGAAAAAAAACAGCAAAAAGAAAATGGGAAATCACAATCTCCCACTGGCACCTTGTGTGGCCACTTACCCTTCTGAATTTGATAAAGCTACTGTTTTTGAAATCTGGTCCCAAAATGGAGGCAAAAATGTTTCCAAACAAATTGAAATTTTTCTTCAACCTCACTTTTTATCTAATGATTAAATAGAGAAAATGTGCTCTTGTGATTTAGTTGGATCTCAGAGGTCTGAATTCAATTTTTCTTCTGATATATAGTCACTTCCTGGCAACTGCATCCCTCTGGACCTCAATTCTCCCTGTGTAAACCCTGATTCATATTTCTGGCCCTGTGAGTTCTTAGGTCTTATACTCAACTTTAAATATGTGATGAGGCCAGTGGAAAGGTTTGATTACTATTAGTAGGAGAAGTTGAACCTGTGCACAAATGTTTATGGGTCAGAATCTTTGTGCTGTCAATTCCACTGGGTAGGAAAAGGAGATGTTTCTCTTTAAACTGTATCAAGATATGTGAACACCCCTGTGTTTGGACCACAATATTGTAATACTGTGTTTATGTTATTGCATTTATACTATGGTATGCCATGATATAGATCCCTTCTGTGGAAGTAAGGCTAAAACAATATTTCTTCTTTTTCCTATCTACTTTGGTCTCTGTCAGCAAAAGCATGGAGGAATAACTCCAACAAACCTGTAAGCATCAATAAATGTTCTGTGTGCAGATCAGAAGCCAAACCCACAGCCTGGCATAGATCTCCATAAAATCAGGGGTGATTATTTCCTCTCAATGGGGCACATCTCCCACTGCTATAAGGCATATGGTTAGTTTGCTAAAATAAAGCCAACTTGGTTTCTTTGTCTTTTTTTGTCAGGATGGCTGACACCCCCAAAAAAATGTTATTCATGTTCTTCATTTTCCCAGAGAATAGACACTAAAAAAAGCAGAGGAAAATACACTGAAAATAGTATCTACTGTTGAGAAGAAAATTCTGTGAAATAAATAATGGCAAAATACTGTCCAAAGTCACCGTCTTGTCTCTTTTATCTCTTTTTACACTAAATACAGAGAGGCTGATCCAGTTTCCTGCCAGGAAGAGGAGTCAGGAAAAAGTAAAAACACATCCTGTTAGAGGTATGGGAATACAAAATTTTGTATGTATAAAGGAAAAATCAAGAAAACATTTAACAACAAAGACTGTTATTCCAATCCCAGCAGATCTGGACTGGAACTGGAATGACTGATTTCTGAACATGCTTAGGCAAATCAGCATAGCTTTGCTACTGCCAGCATTTCTGAGTTTGAAATCTTTCTTCCCCCATCAAACCAATCCAGTTGTAAGAAAGTAGGGCTGGTACAGAGCATTCATAAGGTGATCAGTTCTCTTATGAGCTCTTATCTGTCCTTCTACAAGTATCCTGAAGACCAGAATGGTGACTAGCATGGGAAATAGTAAGACAAAGAGTCCAGAGGCTGTTCCCTACCTGGGGAGAAGCAGCTGAGACTCAGTGCAGAAGTAAAAATGTCAGGGCTGTAGAATGTTCCCTCACCCAAGTGCAAATTAATTCTTTCAATCTCCAAAATAATGTACTTTGCTGTTCTCTAAATCCTAGCCTGGACATTAAATGGAGGACAAAGAATAGGGCTATGTGGAATGGTGCTGCTGGCAGGGAAAGTAGAGCCTTTGTAAGACTGTTGTGGAGAAGGAGGCTCAATGGCATCTTGACTAGGGAAATCTGCATTTCATGTTAAATTTCCATTTCAGGAACCATTTTTCCCTTTGTGATGTCATTTACAAAAAATCCACTGGACACAAAATGCATATTAGGCCATTTAGAATTGCTTTGAAGCTTCTCTCTGAATTGGGAATGCTGCTGACCTGAATTCTCCACTCAGTACCACACACAGTCTGTCACAATCCTGGAAGCAGTGACAAACTGCAAGTGCTTCTGCCTGGTGGTTTTTTGTACTCAGCTCGAGCTGAATACACATTACTATGCAATTACTTATGTCCCCCTGTATTCATCCCAGGAGAAAACTGGCTTTTCAATGGCCATTTTATGTGTATTCTTCCCCTTCTTTACTCACTGCTTTTCCCCTATTACTATATTTGTAATAATTTTCTAAGTAACACTTAAAAATTGTTTTATAAGTTGTGACTCACCATCTCTTCCATTCCTTGACATAAGAGCTCATAACTGCTGCTCCATCAATACCCAGAGTCCCCCTCAGATGCTTTTAATGTATATAACAGTAACTCTAAGAAAATATTTATTGCTGCTCCCAATTCCAACAATAGATTTGGCCAAGACCAAATTAATGACTGACTTAAAATCACTAGAGATTATGTAATACAGTGCTGGCTGAGCTGAACCATGACTCAGCCTGATAATACTCTCTCTGAAAACTAATCACCACCCACCATATCATCATCATCTTGAGCCAGCAATTCATCTCCATTATCTCAGTGGCTCTTCTGATTGCAACTAGATCAAAACATCTTGCTGCAGTCCAGATTAATTTTACCTCATCCTTTTTTGCCCAGTTCAGTATGTGGAAAAAGTCGATCAGTGATGTTAGCCTGAGTTCAGCAAACGCCAGCTGACTCTTCTGGGATGTTTTCCACTCCATCAGTTCTCATAAATTAATTCCTCTGTGATCCTTTCAAGTTCTTCACCTGGAACAAAAGCCAGGTTAAAAGTTTACATATCCTGGTCACTCATTCCTTTCTCTCTGTTTAAACTCGAGCACTCCATTTTGTTTAATATTTGGGTGGTGGAGCCTGATCTGCAAAATCAGTCAGATGCCCCCTGCTATCATCTCTGCTAGTTCCTTGTCCCCAAGTAGCAAAGCCCTTCAGATCCCAAAGTATTCTTTGGTTAACTTAAGTACATGTTTACATTCCCTTCACTGAAGAACAGTTTTACATTTTCCCTTTTTTTTTTTTTTTATTTTTTGCATCCAATACATCTTTGCTTCTGATCAATTCCTATTGTAAGTATGAAGAGAAGTGTTTACACAGTAGTTTTGCCATGCCTAACTCCTTGGTGATTGTTTCTTCTTCTCTGTTATTCAAAAATCTTACTCAGTCTTTTATTTTTCTTTGCCCTGGACATTTTGGAAAATTCTGTTCTCTTTAATATTACAGCACAGGAGTTGATTATATTTTGAAGAATTTAATTTTCCTCCTTCACTTCTTGACTGCTAGCAGGGATTTTAGGTGTTGTAGGGGCATTTTTAATCACACTCTCTCTCTTAAGAAGCCTTATGCAAATCTGTTCTGTTCTTAGTACGCTTCTGTTCTGAAGGAGAAGGTTTTTAATGTTCCAGCTAAAATTCTTCAAATACAAAATTCACAATACAAAAATGTTAAATAATAAAAAGTGTGACTTTGTAACACAGCAAAAGTTTTAACACGGGGCTTCCATAGGTCTCAATGAAATAATTAAGGAGCTATGGAATATATTATTCCTATGGCAAAGTTGCAAAGTACATCTCTTTGGAGACATTGTGTATGTATTTGCACAGAAACTGAGACAAGTTCCAATTAGGCTCACGTTTTGATTCCTCTGCCCTTTTAATCTGGTTGGCCAGTACAGGAACAATTCGGTAGAGTTGAGGGTAAGAATGTCGGCTTCAGTTCTCTGTTCGGGGTTTGGTGGAGATTTTCCATTTTTTCCATTTTTCAATGTTTTCTGTCTATTGCTGTTTTCTTTTACCTACCTCTTTATTCTTGATTTCATACTAGTGTGCTAGGACGATAATTGTGCAGGGAATTTTATACAAAACACATGCTAATTTTTTTCAATGATATTGTGCATATGCTGTAGGCTATAATTGTTTTGGAAGATTGCACTGAATTAGAAAGAATACTTCGATTCAAAATGAGACAATATTGTGCCCTCTAGGACTCTCAAGATGTATATTTAGATCCTGCCTTGACAAAGGCTTTGTACATAACCTTGGCATGTCCCTTCATCTCTCTGTTCTTCATGTTTCCAGCTACCCAGCCAAGACAGAAATACTCCCCATCTCTCATCTCTTTGGGGTAGACTGTAGCATGCTGTGGTGTTTTGCACAATTTTTTCCCCATAACAATCAATTCGATTTTAGTGGGATATCTTTGATACGTGGAAACTCTGCCAAAGGCAATTTTTTTTCTAGCACTGGACCTCATTAGATGCTTAAGAGGTTTATAAAGCTTTAGCCAAAATAATTTCAGTGCTATATGACATATGTTGTCTCCAAGAAAACACTACATAAATTTGCAACTAATGTGTCCTAATTAAAAGCTGTAATTGAATGATGTTATGCTCTTAAATGAAAACTATCCAATAATTTTCTTATGAAAAGGGATACATTTTGAGCTTTTCCCCTGTAAGCTTGGATTCTTTCCTTTAGCTCATGAGATCACTGTCCAGTTGTTTTCTTTCACAAGTGTATATCCCTGTTATGAGAAGGCATGTTATTTCTATCCAAAGTGCTTAATATACCATATTGTAAATACTTTCCCAAAAGAATCAATCTTCAGCCTTAAAGGTTACTTCACTTTAATCTGCAATATACCACAATTTCTGCTGTTTGATCCGTTTGAGCTGGGGAGTTGCTAAGATTATACATGGTTTATACTGCATGGATTTTTAATGTTTCACACATTACCTTTTAAAAATTGCCTTCATATTCCCTATATTGATTTTTGTGGCTCCCAACATACAGCACCCGCTGAGTGGCTTTGCCAAACTCTCATGATGAAAAGATGATATAGGAATCCTCAGCAGGGGCAAAGACAACCACAGATTAAAAAATCTAGCATCCAGTTGACCATTTATCTTAAGCCTCATTGTAAGATTTTTTTCTTTTTTTTCTTCTTTTTATGATGGCATGCACAGTATAACTGCCTAAGGGCACGCTTATTATAGACTGTATTTTAAAGCTGATTAAAAATAAATTCTCCATGCCTGTCTGAAACTTATTCCACAGAGAATCTTGTTTCACATCGGACGAGTAAAAGGATCTGTTGCTTATGTTCACCTTTTACCTCAGCCCACATTTAAAAACTCATATCAAATTTCCATTACACTTCGTTTATTATCCAGTCTTTCTACTTTCATCAGAGGAAGCATTATAATGACTTTGAAAACTTTTATAATTAATGCGTGCATGTGTACATATATATTTATATATTATTATGTTTTATTTATACTCCATATAAGAATTAGGCTATCAAGTCTGACAGAATGATCTTGGTACCATAATAAACAGACCTCTCTTCACAATCATTCTGCAGCACACAGGACTTGGCAAACTGTCAGATGGCAGGATGAAGAGGTAAAGAGCAGAATCTGCAAATTCTGGCTGTGCACATGGGAATAGGTTCTGGGCTTTCCAAGAACTTGTGGAGAAAATGAAACTTGGCAGGATCCATTCGGAAATTCATTTCATCTGTTTTCATTTTATACTGTCTGTCATCTAGTTTTTGATCACTAAATGAAAAAGAAAAATGAAGTTCTGCCATATGCATTCTATAAATTTCAATTTAGCTATCAGGTGTCACAATTTTGCTTTTTGCTGCATTTCAGACAACAGACATAATCATTTGTTTGTGTTACGAATGTTGGTTCAGGAAAGTTTATTTATGGTGGTATTTGCAGTAAATCTGCTCATTTCCAACCATTGCTGGATAAACCTACCACTTGAAATATAGACAGTTACATCAGCCTGTATAGGAAACATATTGTAGAGTGTTAATTAAAGGGCACTATGTGTGATTTGTGACTCTGTGTGATTCTCCACTGAAATGCCCTGAACCCTGGACTGGCTGCAATGACACTTTGAACAGAGCCACACTCCTCAGGTTTCAGCCCCAGTCCCTCTGCATGGCAGGGGTGGTTCACGTGTCCTGTGTCCGCTGTGCTGCAGGGACAGGTGACAGCCCCCTTTGCTGCCCTCCACCTCCCCAGGGGACTCCTCTGCCCTGACCCCTCAGGGTTTGCTTAGGCAAGGTCGATGGGGGTGCAGGCATTCCAAATTTCACTTGCTGCAGTTGCTCTGGCCATGAAACTTGGTTGGAGCCTTCCCCACCCCATCAGCCACCTCAGGTGCCACCTCAGGTGCCACAGCCCCAGCATGGCTTTGGGCTCTGCTCCTGTGACACTGCCCACACCCACCCAGCCTCAGTGCACCTGCATTGTAACAAGCCACTCACTTCTTATTTAATATGTCCCAACCTGAGGGCTCATACCTTAGAAGGAGGACTCTGTGCAGGGTAAATTTATGCTGTTATTAGCCAGCAGGATTAAAAGCAGCAAGTTATCTCTCCGTGAGCTGTCAAATATATTTATGCTGGAACCTCTTCCCCAGTTTTGTTTATTTTTTTCTATAGAAAAAAATAAAAAGTAAAGTTGAAAAATTCATAAATAAATTAATCTCCTTGCCAAGTACCAGGAGAAAGTAAGGGTAGGTCAAATTTTGTTGGAAAACACTGATTGGGTGGCAATGAATTTTTCCTTGGCTCCATTTCAATTTTTCTGAATTGTTTGGGTCAAGAAGAGATTGATGGAAATTTAATAAAAACTGAAATAGAAGCTAAAGTGCTTTGTTCTGATTCAATATCTTGATATTCCAGTATTCCAAATTGAAAGGATTTTTCTACTTGAAGGTCTTTTTTCTTTACCATTTTAATTTTTAAACTGCTATCTTATGTTTTCAGGTAGTTCATGCTTTCTCATTCTGACTCAGGTGGTTTGGAACTGTTTCAGACTTTTTGGAATTGCTGGAAAATCAGAAAAGGTTCATGTGGCTCTACACAGAGTAGAAATATAAGCCTACTGAATTAATTTTTTTTTCCTCTTTTCATATTCTCTTCTTTAAATATTTGAGGCACAATGTGAGACCAGGTATGCAATGCAAAGTGCAAGAACTATCTATTAAATACTATAGCAGTAATAAAACACAAACCATATAGCAGTCTTACAGTGTCATGCTGTATACATGGGTATTGTTCTTTTGGATCATAGGATTATGAAGTCTTTTTTACTTTTTAAAGTTTGGGAGCAGGGTGGAAGATTAACAAAAGCATTCTAGTTCGGCTTTAATTTATACCATAATTTTTAATGGCACTTCATTGTAGGGTTTTATCCTTGCTCTTGGATAGGTAAGGAATTTACAGACTCTCAATTAATTACAGTAATTTTGAAAAGTTCTGGTATATGTTCTGATAAATGTTGGTCCAGGATTTGAGAAAAATATATAATTCACATTGAGGGAATAAGGCAGAGGATTCATAGGGTGACAGTGAACATCTGTAAAGTGACTTACTGGATATATAATTTTGAAACTAACCTACTTGAGTTATAATGAGAAAGCAGCTGTGGGGGAAGCTGTCACGTTAAGCATCAAGCTTGAGCATACTGATTAGCAGAGGGGCTGATACCCTTCTCACACACATACACCCATACACTCTGTCATACTTATCCAAAGGGGAGCACATCCCTCAGTGCAGGATTCATAAGTGTGTTAGCTTCTTGGAGCAAAAATTTGGAAAAATGGCAATGAAATTAAAACAGCAATTAGCCAGACTTTTTTTTTTTCTTATTCTTTATTTTTGATTTCCTGATATTTTACAGCCTTTGTTTGTTTGTTACAATTTATGGCAATTTCTTTCATGAAACAATGACAAACCTCTACATGTCCCTGGTCCTCAGTGACTGCCAGCCTCACTCCTGCTGCTGCACAGCTCCACAGCCTGGGCAGTTCAGCTGTGCCAGCAGAGCCAGCCCCACTGACAGGCACATTCCTGCTCACCTCGTGAGTCACATGCTGTGTGCCTTTCATAGGAAACCTGCTTAAGTGTAAAAATATACAGTGTTTTATACCTGCATTTCTATGGAAGCTGCAGCACCACACAGCTATTAATAAAACTGTTGGGAGTCAAGTATATCAGAGCATGTATCTCTGGCTTTTTAGAAACTGACAGATTTAATCAATTAAACTCCAATGCTCTATTCATAGCTCAGGTTCTTTATGGTACAAAGATTTGCATTCCAATTAGTGCTTGCAAAAAAGTTTTCGTGTTAACCTGATCAGTAGTATTTCCCCCTCCTTGGTGTCTATCTTATTCCGTTGAGACTGCAGCGATGTGTCAGGAAGAGCATCTCTGTTACCTTCTGATTGAACAAAACTCTCTTAGGGTTCCTTTGAAATCTTGAGGGCTTGTCACTTGAGGCATTATTTTTTTAAGCATGAACAAATCTTGTCAGCCTAAGCTGAGAAATCAGCTGTATTTTATCAGCACTTTGGGATCAAACTTCATGTTCAGTATTCAGTACTGGGTGCTGTGTGTGAGACAAAACTAGAGGTTACACTGTGCTTTAGGAAGACCACCTCTGGGGCCAGGGGATCAGTTTATTACTGTTTCTAGAATACATTTAAAACAAAAAAAAAAAATCTCAGATACCTTTGCTAGTCTGCTATATAAAGTGCTTAATATCTTTCAACACTTGCTTATTTATGTAGGCATATTATGTTGAATTAACTACAACTTCTTTGACTTAAAGTGCCTTGAATCCACACACAACTTTTTAAAGAGAATTAATTGGCATCATAGGTCTTTTGTAATTAATCCTCCTTAAGGCTGAGGTAATGCTGCTTTGCAGCAGGTCTATCACTTACCCAATTACTCACTGATTGCTGTGCACTCTAGTCTTCCATCTGGACATCTGTAGAGCTCTGGGACTCAAATAGCTGCATGCTCAGTCCCATCTGGAAGGGTGTCACAAAAGCAAATGTCTACAAGATGTTGTTGGAATAAATAAAACTGAGATGGTACTTCCTGCTCCTACTCCCTGTGCCAAGCCAAAGGAAAAATATTCTGTGGTAGTGACTGAAGACAAGAGAGGACCAAGCCTCAGTCAGTGCTCCCAATACCTTCCTGTTTTCTTGGAAGACAGAGAGCACTTTGGCAAGACGTTCTATCACTGCACACTTCCACTGTGCTTACCAACACGCTGGAAAGTTTCTTAAAAATTGTTGAAGCCAAACAGGAACCCAAGAAAAGGTGACAAATTCCCATGATACCATAATGAGAGAAAAACAACTGCTCTACATAAATGCTGAGATCTGACCAGGAGGACACTTTTAACAGTGCTCATAAATGTTATGAGCTTGCAGACAATGAGAGCTCTTCATGCACATAATTTCTCTGTGTGTGTTGTGGAATTTGTAAAAGTCAGGGCTGGAATTTCTCTCCCAAGACTGAGCTGTGCCTCAGTGCTGTAGTGCAGACAGAAAGCACCGGATCTGAAATGCTGCATTGATGACCTAATGTTCTAAGCAGGAGCACTTCTTAAGAAATTTTAATAATTTTGAAACATTCTTTATACTGTGGGTGCAAACCGAGATGTGTGGGAGTGGGTGTGATAAAGGACAGCTCATGGCAAAACAGACAGTCTGTTTTAGCACGCTAATTTCAAGACGGGTTTTATCTTGTGAATGTTCCAGGTCTTCTTCCATTTCTGAGGCAGTCATTTCTCACCCAGGGGCAGCACAGTATGTCACAGACTTAGCCAAATGTCCTTAATGTCTGTAGGGGACATCCATAATACCCAGTATATCCCCCACTTGCTGCTGCCTTTCAGGATTTTACTTCTTCACTATTTTAGGCATTAAGGTATAAAATTAAAGGGAGAAAAAGGTTTTCATGTGGACATTCTGTACCTTCAAATGAGCACCAAAAAGCTTGGTAGGATCATCACCTTCTCCGGCATGAAATTCTTCAGCAGTGCTTTTCCTCCCAGGAATTCATCCTACCAGACATTGACAGCTTGCCAAGGAAAGCACCAACGTTGGACATTCTGAATGCACTTGCAGAGAGTGGCCTACAAAGAAAAACAGAACAAAACAAAACAAAAGCCCAAAACCAAAACACAACAAACCACACACTGCTTTTTACTTCATCCTCCAGATTTTTTTCTTCTGAAATCATAATGTTGCTCCTCCAAAGCTACATGGGCAAATCCATCTGACTGCATGAGTGCCAATTCAAATGACATTATCCTGTTTATATTAAAGACTGCTGCAAGTGAGCAGTGTGTCTTCCAGGCTGCTCTCATGGCAGTTTAGAAATGGAGCTGGCAAAACACAGCTGAGTTGTGGGAAAAGCATCATGGCAACTTAACACAGCCAGTCTCAGGCCTACTGCCAGTTGTAGGAGGCATCTCATAAAGCACGGTGAAAAAAATCACAAAGTTGACATGCAAAAGTTTGCACTGGGTTCCTCGCCAAAATTGCCAAATAAGAAGCAAAAAAATCCACACAGAATCTGTAAATGAAATGGTTAACACAGGAATTTCTATAAAGCAGCTCTAGGTAGTGGAGTGGAAACTCCTTCTTCCATTTAACATAATCTAGGACTGACTTCTTTGCCACATTCTAAAATTCCCATGTAGACAAACCTAATATGCTAAAAAAATAACAAGATAGCTTAAAGTTTAGAGGTCATTATTTTTATGTAGAGTAGCTTAAGTCAGTTTCTTTTGGCCTTTGATACTTTACATCAGAGGGAAAAATAAAAAATTGTTATTTCATCTTGAGCACACAGATAAATACATATTTTAAAGAAATGCTTAAAACATTTTTTCTTGTAATGTAGACCAGTGTGAGAACCCTGAGAAAAGAATAAATTACAAGCATGTATAACAACCACGTGTCAGTTTAAAAACCATGCAATGGCCAAGCATGAAGGGGGGAGTTAAAGGATTGTATGTGGAAGAAAATTTGTATTATTTTACGTTTAAGTCCCACTGTTATAATTGTTTTTAGTGGTGTTTTTATATGCTGTTGAGTAATAGTTTGTCCACACCCTGGCTTTTATCAAAGGAACTGCTTGCACAAAGATTGTGCTGACAATAACCTCTAATAGAGCTATGGTCACTTAATTAAACAATTTGGAAGCTTAATTTAGGTGACATTTAAAATTGAAACTTCAAGTATGCTATTCTGTCAGGTTCTCTCTTGCTATTGTTCAGTAAAATACTGTATTCAAGGAAATCCATGAAATTACAATTCAAAGACTGTGATAAGAATGGATTATTTTTGTACCATTTTTAGCTCTCATTACAATTTTTGTTGCAAGACTAAGTCTACAGATTGAATATAAAGTATATCAAGCTTTAAATTCGGTGATAAGTCATTGTTAGGACAGAGAATTTTGTGATAACACAGGCAGTAGATTAATCCAGTCTGATGACAGCCTTGCAAGTCTATGAGGAACAGAACACAGAGCAAGATTTATCCATTGCATTGACAAGGACGGTGAGGGGAATGGGAAATGGAACAAAATTAGTCCATTTGCATGACAGCCTAAGACTATAATCATATGCTTCCACTCAAATCCTACAGTAATGGAACATAAAGAAAAAATCATGAATAAGGCACATCATTTAAAACTATATTGTACTCATCAACCTTTCCAGTGTCTGTAGAAAACATAATCAGGGAGGAAAAATTAATTTCAGCCTGCTAAATTGCACTGTAAATACAGAGGGGATGCAACAGAATTGTTCAAACAAACTTATTCATGTGGCTTTCATAAGTTTGGATAAATTCAATCTGCTCTGTATTCACTAAAATGAGACTATCAGACTAAATCCTCAGCTTGCAAAAAGTATCATAGTTCCCTTGACTTCAGTGAACTCAAAATCTCCAAGGAAACCCTCTTCTTGAGGAGGAAGGGAGGCTTCAAAAATATTGAAATAAAAGATAATTCAAGATACCTAGGGGAGAATTTTTGAAAATGAAGATTGACAAACAATGTGAAATATAGAATAGCAAATATATACCTTCACCTTCTGCATCTCTGTAGTTCCCTGAAACACACTGGAATTTCTCACACTGGAATTTCTTCACTGGAATTTGTGCACCCAGATGTTTCATGGATCATGGCTGTGGGGCTATAGGGAAGGGCTTTGTGAGCTGAAGTCCAGCCTATCCTCACTTGAATTAATTAAAGCGACTGTGATGAGTGTAAGGGTTGTAACATACCTACTATATAATTCATATTCTATAGATCTATAATTGGTTTATTCTTTAAGTAATTAAACTGCAAACTAAGGCATAGGCACGAAGTAAATATGATGTCATTGTTGGAAAGCTTTTAAATGCTTTGTCTAAAGGTCAAAGTCAGAATTACATTAATTTAGTCATGAACCTTTGCACTTTCTCATCTAAACAATGGGATCTCATTTTAATTTCCTTTCTTTTTCCACTTTAAATACAGGCATTTCTGTGAAGGAAGTTGCATATGACTATCTGCACGTCTCCTTTCCTGCAATCTTATGAAAAAAACTGTATCATATGGTATAATCAGCACTGACTGGGCCTCATACATACAGCAGCAGTGTGTTTTGAAAATGTTTTAAATATTTAATCTGAAAACATTTGATTTAGTAAGTGAAGACTTCAGTGTACTAGTGAAAGCCGTTCATGAACAGACTTATTGTACTCCAATTCTTTTAAAGAACAAGTCCTATAGCTATGCATGAGCAGAATTTCCACTAAATCTAGCTTGCAGGCAGGAGTTTATTCAGGAAATGCCTGCCACACCTGGGTGTTCACACACAGAACTACATATGACTGAGGCAAGCACAAATTTCTTTCTGCTTTTTAAGTACTGCAAACCATTCCGTCCTGTTTTTGCCATTATGCTAATGCGTGGAGCAGACCTCGAAACCATTTCAGCTAATCACCCAAAAGGCCAAATTGTCCACTATGAGTATGTGTGTGTGACATTGTGTTCACGTGGAGCTAAATGTGGAGCATAGATTTGAATTTACTGGAGCAACTGAAGGGGTCCTTTTCCTTATATGCACACTTAGAGTATTGATACCATTTTTAAAAAATAAGGAATAAAGTATGGGGGTAATCAAACCAAACTGCTCACCAGCCACATCCGTTCAACCTCTTCTTGCCATTTGGAAGACAGATCAATTTAATCACTTGGCTCCAATGATGTTTCTCATGTACTGTGTGACAGTATCACAGATTGCCTGCCTCATTCACAAGCCTTACTTCTCTTTCTCTCTTTTCAGCATCTACATGGATTCCAAAGATAACCTTCATCTAAGTTAGTGCTGCTGTGCAACTCATAACAGAATTTCTAACAGACTGGATGGGTTCTTAACTGCTATTATAAAAATAGCTTATTCTTTTATGGTCTTCATTTATTACACATCTCATTACATTGTTTCAGAAATGCACAGGGTGACGTTTAAAAGGAGCTGTGCTTGCTGTAAGCAGTGCAAACTCTGCTGTACGGGTGAGGGAGGCTCTTGCTTCTTGAGATGGTGAAGGTGGCCAGGGAGCCACGAGGTGCAGTGACCTGCCCAAAGCTCTGTCTGAGTGTGCAGCTGCAGAGCAGAGCAGGGCCCGTGGCCAGCAGCCTGCCAATGGCCCAGCTGACCACGGCCAGGCAGCAGGGAGCCCACGATGCCCTACCAGACAGGACTGGACCAGAATGCCAGGATGCATGGAATGGCCAATCCATAAGCCACACTGGTTGGAAATATGGTCAGGAGCCCATGCAGACAGCAAGAGAAGGCTGCAGGTCTTTGCTTGGCGTTGGGTGAACGCCGGTGCAGATGTCGAACAGGATGTGTCAGAAAAGCAGTTCTCACTCACCTTGTGTCAGATTGTCTCTGCATGAGAAAGGAATAGATCTTTCAAATATACTCTTAGCTTCTGGATTCTGTCCCCTTTCTAGAGATATCTCCTCTACTCCTGAAATGTGAATTTTGTCTAGAAATATGCAGGTGGAAGTTTTTGGAGGGATTATTTGTAAATGGGAATAAAATGTGAATCTTCTGCATGCATTTACACTAGTAAATCTTTAGCACTCAGTTGTTTGCAGAAAGTGAACAAGGGCTAGTCACGAATGCTGTGAAAATGGAATTTGCTTTTAACTTCAAATGAATATTCATGAATAATTTCCTCCGCTATTTGCTCACCACTCATATTTAATGATATGGGAAATGGAATGAATAAGAAGGTGCTGAAATTTGCTGACAATACACAATTATTTAAGTTAATATAAACCAAGGAGCAAAGTAAGGAATTTCAGGAGGAGCTAATAAAACCTGAGTGACTGACTAACAAGCTCACTGCAGACAGGTACAAGATAATGAACACTGTAAGAAATCATTTAAACTGTTTGTGTGTATTGATGGGGTGTGAATTAGCCCTAACCTCTGGGTTAGGATGGATGCACTACCCAGCAGCAGGAAGGAAAAGTGCTGTAAGCCAGGGGGGAGGGTAAATCAGAGCAAAAATATTTCAGTCCTACTCCAGCCATGAGCAGAGTTAAAGATAGAAATAGTGACCCCCTAGACCTGTAGGAAGGAATCCAAGCTGGGAAACAATAATTACTAGATTTGTTTATTTATAATTAATTTCTCTTATTGGGGATAAAATTACATCAATTTAAGCTAGAAGGCAGCTCTGAAAGGACAGAGTCAAACGACTCCAGGTGAAATGGCCAGTACATGTGAGAAGGGGCCTGAAGGATACAAGTTAAACTTGCAAGTTTACTTTCAAAGTCAAGAGAGCATCAAGAACACCAGCACCACACAAAATATGCAACTCTGTGAGGGGCGTATTTTGAGTTTCTTCAAGACATGCCACAATCCAATGTCTAGCATGAGAGAACAGACAAAAAGTTCTAGCAATGAGTTTATAGGCTTGTATAAGGATGCTAACCATTTCAGTGTACTTCAGGTTTTCATTTCAAACTGCTCCAACAGAACTTGCCAGCACCCAGCCACTAGTGTCCCAACACCAGAGAAACATGACCCTGTGGCATGAGTGAAGGAGAACTTGGCTCTAAGTCACTGGCCCGAACAAAAAGGCTGAACTTTTCCGTAGCTGCTACAAACTCCCTGCTCTCAGTACGGAGAAAAGTCCTTTCTGTAGTCCAGAGAAATCCCTTTCTGGAGTCAGTGGACATGAAGAACATGCTTTACCAAGTGACTGGTGTGGTAGAAAAGCAATTGGATCATAACAGGGTTGCCTAAGGACCTGCTCCACCTGTCCATGCTCTCTGTTAAAGCATTATCCGTGCTGTCATTGAATGGAGAGGCTTCACTTACACTCTGTGTGCTACAGCCAACTTTTGTCCAAACATTACAACTTCCTAGCAAATCCTCATGTTCCTGAAACCTTCAAGGAAGGAGATGATATCACAGAGAAGGAATATTACAGAATAATTGTTTTATTGGCCCATGGACCACAGAGTACTTTCTGCCTGGGAAGAGATAATGCAAGAACTCAGTGATTACATTATTATTGTTTGTAATACAGATGTTTGGGTTTGACTTAAAGCACTCTTGGCAGTTCATACAATGAACTTTCCTCTCTCGGTCCTAAATGATCATTCATTATTTTGCTCTTCTGAGCATTATTTTGTTTCTTGTCATGGTCCTCAAGTATTTTTCCTTCTGTGAGAGTCCTCAGATAGGAAATGCACAAATTCTTTAGGAGTCACTGGGAGAAAAGATGAAGGGGTAAGGCAGTAGGGAAGGAAAGAGGGCAGGGGGAAGAGGGCTCTGGCCTTAGCAGGACACGGCAGCAGCAGAGTGCCAGAGCTTTTATGAGCTGTTATCCAGGACATCTGTAATTGTGGGGACTGAGGGGATGGAAAAGAGCATCTTCTTTTCCAGTACTGTGTATACATCATTCTGACCACGGTTCTGCCCCTTCCTGTGGCCATATCTAGCTGGTCACACCTCCTCCTCTGCTCCCTTTGACCTGCATTTCTGCAAGATACAACCCCATGGCACATCAAGGTTCCTGGGAATGCAGGACCAAATCCTGATATTCTTGCTTAGGATCAAATCATTCTTCAATAGACATTGAAGTTAATTGATAAGACCCCAAACCTATGTCATAATTTAACCAGTTTTCAGAGTGTTACCTGAGGGCAAAAAAATTCCAGATGGCTTTTGTGGGATATTGCTCTGCTGGGAGATAGACTGTAGCATTGAGAGGGTAAACACCTGGACAGGTCAGGACAGGGACTGCCAGTCTAGGACTCTGTGGTAGGCAAACGAGAAGTGTCAGAACTCTTCTCCCATGTGAAAAACACAAAGATGTAATCCTGGGCCTGTAGGACCCAGTCTGGTGATTTGGTGGTTCAGATGTTAGCCCTGCACTGTAAGAGCCCTTCGCTTCTGATGCTCTGGTATAAAATGAGTGTATTAAAAGAAACTGGTAGTCTGGCATTTCATTGGCGTAATTATTCATGGAGTTCACTCTATTTCTCCTGCAGAAATGTGACTATTGTTACAATTTCACTGTAGCATGACCAGGAGAACACAAACAGACGTGGAAACTGAATTACTTTATCCCTTTTAGCTGTGGGGAACTTTATACTCAATCTGTACATCTCTGCTGTATTATAGCAGATGCAGAAACAGAGCCCAATTTCAGGGCAGTTAATCAGGCTTTCAGAAACATTGCATTCACTTTAAATTCCCTTATTTCATGACTTCATCTGAGGTAAAACAAAGAGAAGAAAGGAACTGGCTCTGAGCACTGAAATGTGCCATTTCCTTCAGATGGACATAGCTACGCAGATTTAGGAGGATGTGTGCACGCATATGTTTATGTGGGTTTGTGTGTTTATTGCTTCAGCATTGCCTAGAGTTACATCATCCCAAGAGATCTATTCAGCCCTGTATGCTCAGATGGAATATGATGTTTGCACATAAAATGATAAGGATTTGTAAAGCACTCAGACAGGAAGGTGAGGTGAGACAGTTATAAAACAGATGCTGACACTACTTTTGAGCTAGAGCCCTCTGAGGTAGGCTGCCCTGTGATTGAGTAGCCTGTGTTTGAAAAATACTTTCCATGGATTTTTTTATTTGAAAATAATTTTAACCAATAATGGAAATTCATTATTTTGATCTGACATTTAAGTACATTTTCAATTGTATCCAGATTTCAGTGACTAGAAGAAAAAACCCTATAATTGTCCTAGTGACAAGGGTAAATGAAACATTTCTGAAGTATTATAAAGACCATCTAAATTTTTGAAGTGATAGGACTTGATTTGAAACCAATAAATAAATTTGATATAAAAAAACCACAGCAAGCATCAGAGAAAAAACTTTATCCAGTGCATTTGTACATCCTCTGTCTGTTTTACATCATATTTTATTTTGGCAGGAAACTTGGTGACTCAATGGGCATTTGTCAAATAAAAAAAAAAAAGCAAAGAGTAAAAGGAAAGATCATTGTCATAATTATCGTAATTTTATTATTGGCATTAAATATTTATTATCCCAATTCAGTAACTGATACATGTATGTACTTATGTGATAGAGATAAATGCTTGTGTTGCATGCACATGCCTTTGGCTGTTCTGCACATACAGGGTGGATTATACTGGAGCACACCGTGATGGGTTAGATACTGGCATTTGAGGGTGCTGAAAATACACAGAACTCAACACCAAGGAGGCTGAAGATTTATAAACCCAACCCAGGGCATTCAGGATCTCTCAGTCTGATACACCCTCTCACCATCTCCTTTGAGGATGACCTGTTGTGGTCTGAAAGTGGAATCTGCAACCTATGACAAACTGCAAATTTGGTGAGATTCTTTCTTATATATTCAGCTAGTGGTCCAAATTTGATCACACCAAACAATATCTTTAATACAGCAGATCATGCTTCTGCTCATTTAAAAAAACATACCTAATACTAGCTCTGTTCAGTTTTTGCTCCTTTGTTGTCAACATAGGCAGTTTCCAGAATGAAAGCAGTGCTCTGTATTTATCTATATTTATCTTTTGAAAGCTATATAAGATTGAGCTCTAGAAAGCCATCAGCTGTGCATGTTATTTTCACAGCACTGTCTGCACAATCAGCATCCCAATTACCTTTAAAACAACTATGAATAAATAGGTTTTTTTATTATACAAAACTTGGAAAATACCCAATAATTTATAAAAGCAGGCTGACGTCTGCCCATGAGTTTACCAGTAAAAAAACAACAGCTTGAGAATTCTACAGTCTCATGTAAGATGTTATAATCACAGTGATCAGTAATCAGAAATGTGTGGTTTGAATTCAAGCATGTTAACCTGTGTATATCCATTTGCTTATGCCTTCCTAACTCAGTCTTGCCAAGACAAATGAGCCCATTTATAAATTGAGCAACACAGTTAAGTATAGAACTGGGGCTTTGCTCTCCATGGATAAGAAAGGAAATACTGACTTTTGAAATATTTCCACAAACCATTTATTTTTAATGTTTCTTAATGATGGATTCTGCAGTACTGACATTCCACATTCTTGTACCCATTTTATTTAGCTTAGACATATTCTCCACACTTTCAAGAATGTGCACATTTGTGCATGTCCCTCCTCCCTGCCTATAAAGACAGGCAGCCATCAATACTTCAGTTTTGTGACACCTCAATATTTTTTCTCAGCATTTTTTGAAATTTTTGACAGCACAAATTTTGAAAGTGTCTCCTTTTCATGTGTTCACTTGCTCATCTCCACTTGTTTAACTCCTGTCCCTGTATGCTAATAGATATTATCAGTAAATCCTCCTGGTTTAATCTCCAAAATGTCTCAGAAATCTCTTCTTTCCTCCTCATTCTCCCCATAAAATCTTTGTCAAGTCCATCCTTCTCCGCATCCATTCCTATTGTGACCTTGCTGTCTTCAGCCTCTAAATGACACTCACATTAGCCAGTTTTTAAAGCAGTGTAATGCAAAAGTAATCCACTGCTCCCAGTATTGAGATCTCATTAAGATATTCCTAAATCCCGCTTCTTCACTGTCTCCCTATTGCCTTCTAAATCTGATCGAAGCTCCTTTTATCACCGAGTTGCTCTTGACCTAGCCTACCTTCTCCTGTCCTTGCTCTGTTCTTCTTCATCTTTCTGCTTTGTGTGTCCCCTCCTCACCCACTGCCAGTCACAGTGCAAACCCCTTGCCAGTTAGACCTGTGCACTGCCTTGGGTGTCACCCACGATACCTGTGAGTGCAGCGAGTCAGTCAGCAGCACAATTCCAGATGGAAAATGTCCTGATGTGACTGGCATAGTCCCCCTTGCAAGTTTGAATCATTGACTAGTGAAATGGTGTTATCACGTGCTTTTTTAGCAAAAAGAAAAGGAGGCATTTGTCTCCCAATAGTAAGATTGCAGGGGTTTTTCTGAGTCATCCACAATTTCTCCTGTATCCTTAGACCTTGAATCAGAAAAGGAATTAAAGTTTTTTACTATAAATTTACTAACACCGGGGTTATGAAATTGCTCTCCAACCAGTCTATCTGGATGCCCCTTGCAGCTTTAAGGGGTGATGCTGATGCTTAGACAAAATTGAAATGTACATCTCTGAGTGCTAAAAATGTGTTTCCATCTCTGAAGACCTGAATCTTAGGTTGTAACTTCTTGCTCTCTTGCTTACTGTTAAAATCTTTTAGCTTGATTTTGGGGAGTAATAAGACACAGAACAATAACATATATTTTCTGCACTATAGGTTTTCAGCACCTATTATTCCACTGATGGTTGAAAGTAACTGTAAGTTAGTGCAGACCAGCTGAGCTTGCAGCACATGCCAGCACAAGGGACAGGATGTGCAGATCAAAGCTGTCCTCAGGTCATCAGATTTTCTGTTCCTCTGTGTCTCCATGCACTAGATTATGGGACAACTTAACAAAACAAACAAATTCCTAGTCCCTTCCTCTCATACCTTTTAAGTCCTCCCCCATCACAAAGTCAAACAGGAGGAAAAAAGTCTTCCTACACCTGGACCCTTTGTTCATTATTCTGCAGTTCATCAGAAAATAACATCTGATTCCCGGAGCTTCCTCTCTGTTTGCCAAGGTGCTCCACAAGGACTTTGTGCCAACCAGACACCTACATGCTATTTCTACATGCCTCTCACCTCCCTGGCCTGAGTAGAGTTTTACCCACTGAACTCCAGCCAGCAGTGATCATGAGGTTGGAAATTGGTGGTGAGCAAATAGTTCCTAAAAAGTTTAGAAAAAAATGTTACCAGATCTAGAGATAATTCCCAAGAGCAGACTGACTCTTTCCCATTAGGTACCTACCAAAGCCCCAGACTCAAAACTTTCTAGTCAGACATGATATATTTTGTACCAGTGACATTCCACAGCCTCATGTGTTTTATTTACCCTAGAGAGATTCTCCATTCTCCCAGCAGCATGGCTGTTTGTGCACATCCCTCAGCTTGCATCTATAAAATCAGGCACACATCATTGCTTCAGTTTTACAGAGCTCCAACATGAGAGTCATCACCTCCAGAAAGCTGGGCAGTGACTGTAGGCACATTTTCCCTGGCAAGATTAGAGAAAATGTTGCCATATCAATGCATGATATAAGTACATGCTGAAGTCTCATCAGGGTGCTATAATGAGAATAGAACTGCTCTCACATTAAACACAAAGACATACCAAATTCTGTATTGAAACATGTCTTATTACACAACCCATGAACTCATAGAAATTTGGTCTCCTTCAGTTCCTGAGTTTCTGGCCTCTTTCCTCCCTGCCTATGTCTTTGTTTTCCTCACAAAGCAGAGTGCAGTGATTTCCTGTACCTCCCTTACATCCCATTACCCTTAAAGCAACATTGCTCGACTGCAGTAAAGATCCATCTCAAAACTGAGGAAAGCAGTAAGAACAACAGCAGCTAGCCAAGACTGATTCCAAAAAAAAGACTCTCGGGGCTCACACGTTCTCATGTCAGCAGGAAAAGGTGGAAGGAAGCATGTAGACCATTACCTCTGAGCTCGTAAACACTGAGCAAGTTACTATTCTCCTCCACCTCTTCCTCACCCTCCCTCATCTGCTCCACCTGCTGCTCCTGTACTGCCAGCAGGCTGCAGTCACCCCTTCCAGCTTCATCCTCCTCCTGCCCCCTCCCAAACAGCTCCATGCCCCTCTAACCTCCTCACCCCGGAATCCTCTCTGATATCCTCCGCAAGACGCAGCTTCTTGTTGCCCTTTTGCTTTCTCATTGCTTTCCTACTTACCAGAAGACCAGGTCCTCAGCCCCTCCTGACCCTTCCTGTCCAGCCTCAGAGCCTCAGGAACTTTTGGAAGTGTGAGGCTTGGGACAAAGGGCAGTATCAGGGCTGTGCCTGCGCCGGGACATCGCCTGACAGTCATATGTGTGCATTTTGCACATGGTCATTTATTTTAGAGCAGGGAGTTTTTTTCTCTGACACAGGGGCTCTGCACCAGGCACTGCACAGCAACAGCATCACCAATGAAACTGCTTCCATTCCTAGGTAGGTGAAATCTCTGTCTCTGGGGAGTGTGTGGCAGGTGAGAAGGGAGTGGGATCTGACAAGGAGAAATTACTCTATTGGGGATGGTTGAAAGCTGCTGGGTACACAGGACTGGAAGTCCCTGTAGCTTTGATCAGTGCTGCTGCTGGATTTGGTAATTTCATGGTTAGTATCATCCCACAACCAAACCCCAAAACGCAGATCTTTATCTCACTGCAGCTTTAGTACCAAAAAAACCAGAAATATTTTTTCTGTGCATTTGTTTTGGGTTTTTTTCCTTCTCTCTCTCCGTCTGCTTGGGAAATTTTTAGATTTCACATGCTGAAAACAGTAAATGACAACAGAATCCCACAGGTTTCTGTTTTAGTCCCTGTGGAAGACGGTCTCTCATCTCAGAAACACAGAGAAAATGTGAAATTTCTTTATATCTAAGTTGACTTGGATTATATATAATTATTTAAAAATTGTGTGTAATTTTTAGTCTTTTGAATTTTTCGTGAAGTCTTAATTTGTCCAAGAAAACAACATCTCAGTGAGATTTCATGCAGCAATGAAACTGTAACACAAGCTAGCAAATATCCAGAATGACATTTAAGTAGGGAAAAGCAGAACTGCAGGGAAAGACAGCACCCAGAAGGATCTTTATGTTCTGTAACTTTCACTATGTCCTGCTAACAATTTGTAAACTACAAAGTAAAAAACTTACTTTCCTTTCTAAGCTAAATGCCTTATATCTAACCAATTATAGGGTGTGGGTGATAGTACAGTGATCCGTAAGTTTTCTCAAAAGAAGAGATTCCTTTTTTCTTTGTGTTGAAAACCATATGCATTCATACAATGGGAAAGTAGTTATGGTAGTTTGAAAGACTAAATTTAAATAATTTGCCACACCATAAATAGCTTTTAAACTGTGCTGTCATAATGATGTAAATATGTGTCATTTCATCTTAATCTACCAGACCATGCCTATGTGTTAGCTTCTTAAGTATGGGAGTGCTTATAGGAATAAAAAGTGTGATGAGGGGAACCCTCTTTGGTATTTTTCCCTCAGACATGTAGAGCAGTTTGGGTTATGCTCCATAATTCAGAGTGCAAATAAATGCCTGGGCTTTACTGGGAACTACTAGAGAGCTTTGAAAGCCACCCAAATGTTTCACCCAGACCACTGAGTGACTTCTATGCTGTTTACCAATTTTATACTGGTTGAGAACACATTTGAGTTGTTTATCTGTGGTGTCTGCTGTTTTACCAAAGGTGCCCCTGTAGCTAGTGGCCCTTGCCCTATCCTGCAGTACAACTGAGTCTGTGATGATGTTTACTGTAATACACCCATTTTGTGGAAACCTTTGGCCCAGATCTTGTTTTAGAGCTCGGAATAAAGATTTTAGATAATGAAACAAGTCTGATTTTCCTTTGTTCCAGTTTTGATTTCCAGTCTGCTGGACTATGGCTGCGCTTCTCCAAGCTGCAACATGACATGCCACAAAGATGCCAGGTGTGAAGTTCAGGGTGGGACAACAGGCTGCTATTGCTCCCAAGGATACACAGGAAATGGCATAACAGTCTGTAAAGGTAAACAGATTTTACCCATATGTTTTTTGTTATGTGCTCACTTGAAAAACTTACCCAGGAGCCCACTAGCTCAAGGAATAAACTTTATGTCACAACACTGTCATACACTAACATGTTTTCAAAGCCAAAAACTTTAATATTTTCTGAGAAACTATGCTCAGCCTGGTGTTTTGGTATAGCTTGCCATGTATCTCAGTTGAGTATGACCTGTTTTCCAGCTTTCCTTTTCCATGACAGCTGCTAACTAATCTTTGCTGATTTACCTTCAGCAATTTCTCTTGTGACTCAGGATTTCTGAAGTTAGGGCTTTTGTGGTGGCTAGTGTACAGCCCTCAGCTCCCTGCCTCACACACACAGGACTTGGCCACTCTTCCCAGCAGCTGATCACCATCAAATAACACATCCTGGGCTGCTCTAGAAAACCAAGGAGGTTTGTATGCCACAGAGACATACCAGTGTTGATTTTTCTACTACAGCTTCTTGAGAGAGAAATATGCCAGAAACCCTATTAAGGGATCTACTTTACGATGACTCTGTCTTTCTTCTAAAGAAAAGGATATTTTTCCTGCCTTCATATTAGAGTTGTCTTCCACTACGAATAGCTGTAATATTTATTTTTACTGTTAGGTATGGCTATGTCCAGCTGCAGACAGGCTGAAATGAATCTTACCAGTTTTCAGTATCCTGAGAAGTAGTTACAAGAAGTAACCACCTACCAGGTCGGTTTTTGTGTTTCAAGCATCTTGGGAAATTTAGCAGTTACTACTTAGCAGTAACCCTTTGTTTTGGCATGAGTGTAGGAAAACAGCCCACAGGTATTTTGGAGTTTTATAGCTTACTTGCCATGCTGTGTTTGGAGGTCTGTTTGTTTAAGAAAATTTAGAATGCAAAGGCCTTTTTCTAAGGCCTTTTTTCATTTATAAGGTGTGAATATTTAAAGAGAAATATAGATGGCTAAAATAACAAAATATGAGGAATCACAAAATCATAGAATAATTTAGTTTGGAAGAGACTTCTGTAGGTCATCTGGTCCAGCTCCCCACTCAGAGCAGATTCAGCTTAGAGCAGGTAGCTTAGGGCTTTGGCCAGCTGAGTTTTGATTATCTTCAAGGATGAAACCTGCACCTCTCTGGGCCCTTGTTTCAGTGTCTGACCAATTATGAAAATGTTTTTTCTGATACCTGGTTGAGGTTTCTCTGGTTGCAGCTTGTAACTTTTCCCTCCCATGTGCACTTACCACTGTACATTTCTAACAATAGTTTAGCTTCATCTCCTCCATAAGTCCGCATGACCTCCCATTTTTAGGCAGTGTAGGCAGCATTATTATTTGCCCTTTGCCTTCCCTTCTAAAGTCTGAACAAACACTGTTCTGTCATTCCCTTCTTTGCATCAAGTTTCATTTAGTTTCTAAATATACTGCTTGAATTGAATGCTAACCTTGCTATGATAGATTAATCATTATTTGTCTATCAAGCTGGCCAAAAGAAAGTAAGAAATGGCCTTCACAACACTGGTTTTGCTCTTGCACTACTTTAATTGTACTACCATGAAAGTCAGCTGGTTTGAACAATAAGTGCACATCATGTTTGCAGAGTCAAGGCCTTACACCTGTGAATAATGCAGAGAAAGAAGAAAACCAAGTCAATTTTAGCAATACTGCCTGGAATAAATCAAACTAGCATTTACTTACCTAGCATTGTCTGGTACCCTCTACATTGTCTGTACTGATCTAGAAAGTCTGTGATTATGAATCACCAATTAAATTTGCAGTAAATATACCTGTTGTTCTCACTGCCATGACTGATGTTCCTAAATCCATCCATTATATACATGTACCTATTATAATGTTATTAAATCCAAATTTGTGAGGACAGATTTATCTTGCCTTCCATGCTCTTTTATTCCTCATACAATACCTTTCTCTTACTTTCTCTTTTACCTGTATTTTCTTAGAGAAATCTACATTTAAATTTCATAAAAACATTTATGGAGCACTTGAAGAAAATTCCGTGCAGTGAAGTATGCACTCACAAATCTTGTTAATCCATTAATTGTTTATTAAGAATTATACTCAGTTTTTGAAAACTCAGTCTTTAAAATAAAAATTCCAAAGTCAGTCCAGGCAAACAAGATACTAGATGTATTTGTGGTCAAGCAGCAATGGTTTGAAGCAAGTGTCATGTCTGGAGACCAACATTTTCTCTGGTAAAACACCTCGACAGCCACCAAAATCACTTACCCTCCAGCAAAGCAGCAAAGCTTATATCAGAACTGTGTGGCTGCTGGTCCTGAAAGAGAGACGGTGTTCCTCTAGGGCAGCATGTAACATGGTGCATTACTAATATTGTGCAGTAGTCCTCTAATAGCATAAAAAAGTAACCAGAATTTTAATTGGGTAGGTTCTATAAAGGATTAGAAATGTAGGCTACACCCTACCATAAATAGTTTAAAGCTGTGAAAACATAAAGCAAAGCCTCAGTTGTTGAATGATGTATGAGATCTTGCTGTTCTGTGTGGCAAAAGCCGCAGGTGTATCTGCTGTTCTAGAGATAGCTACCCATTTTTATTCAGTTAATAATCTTGGGCTTTTACAATGATAGTGCACTCACCTTCAAAGGAGATCATCAATTATGTGCTAATACAGCCATTTTGGAAAGAGCCTATGTAGTACATTATGTTTACATTTGCCCTTTTAGTTCTTTAGATAGGCTGTGAGAGTCATAATTACTGTCAACAACATTAGTAATTTTGCATAACGTAGAACCAACTTCTTCACTGTGTTTATCCTTGTAGACAATTAAACCAGAGCAGTCATTGTTTTGAGACTTTATTCTGAAACAAGCAATTCAAATTCTTCCTCTTTACAAACATGTTGAACAGAAAATAGTTTTCAGGTTAGTCTTCTTAAGCTTTCATAGCTGAGAAAGTCTTCATTTTTATTTATAGGTACATTCTTACAGTGAAAGGTTTACATTTGTTTCTCTACTTTCACTTGCTTGTAACACCTCTTAAATACTTACCAAAGTTATTTCTTTGCTAGCCCTGTCTTTTCACTGGGACACACTTAGACATTTTCCCTTGAGTTTTCTGTGCTGCAAAAGGCAATAATGTCCTCTTACATTTATTTCCTAGCACCATTATTGATGAATCATGAATCACTGATGTCAACATACCTTAGGAATGGGGTTAGTTTTGACTTTGCTCCCTTTGCCAGCTGGCTAAGTGACTGCAGAGAGCTCAAGATTATTGGATTTGCTGTGTATAGATAAAGACACATAGATATGAATTTAATTTCCTGGTGTCAAAGTCATGGCTTTTAAAATAATTATCCTTTTACAATCTTTCCCACAAGATTTCAACCACTTTAAATTAGGTCATGTTTTGGACTTTCTGAAGGCATACTTTGGCCACTCTAACAAAAAGCTAATCCTCTTCATAATCTCATTGTCTTCAGCAAGAATATATACAGGAATGCACATAGTCAGGAGAATAACTGATTGTGGTATCTGGCCTCTTTTATATATTGGAATTATAACCTACATAGCAATAAATTCCTTCTGTACAGTATCTTCCAGAAAGCCATAAATGAGTCACCTTGTCAAGCTTTACACCTCTGAGGTACAAAATACTATCCCAGTCTCCTTACTTTTTCTTTTGTATTTATATTCCTTGCTTTATGTAGTCTTAAATAAGAGAGAATGACCTCTGGTAGTACATCTATTTGCTTTTTAGGACTGTTCTTGGGCAGATGTGTATTCTGCTTGTAACGCACAAGGCTTATCTTCACAATATCATACACCTAATTGAAGTAACATGGGCTAAAGCTCTTGGCATAAAAAATAAAGACATACCCAGAAACAACTGATTTATAGACAAGTTAACTTCCTTTCATGCAAAAATGCCATGGATTTTTTACAGATAAATAGAATATATTTGCCATTTATAAATGTATTTCTTTAAATATGAAGAGTTGGACATATAAATTAGGTGTTGTTCATAATTCCAGCTTTCTTCCAAAAGAAAATTAAAGGAAACAAACAAAATTTTAGATCCTTTAGAAAAGATAAGGGTAGAAGTAAAACTTCATAGAAGCCAATATTTTATTTTTAAAACAAAGGGGAAAATGAGTTGGCATCAGCGATGCTTTCCTAAGCAGCTCTGCTGTTTCAAATGCTGGCTGCTTCTTGATTGCTGACTGCCAATTTGCTGCTTTGCTGGCACACTGCAGGAAATTAAAGTAAACAGTGTGATCACAGTGTTTACTTTAACTTTGTAAAATACGGAAGGAAAATGAAGCAGTGCTGTTTGTTCCAGGAGGGTAGGCAGGCAAGCAGGAAAAGCCTGAACACAATATCCCTCCCAGATATCCCTACACAATATTCCCTTGTAAATGTCACTTGCAAATTATACTGCAAGATTAATCAGTGTTACTTGTAAAATAGTTACAGCTCTTCCAGAAATATTGAGCAAGGACTTAGGCTGTCAGAGAAACTTTTTATTGGGGCAAGGCAGTAACTCTGTTTCTGAAGTGCAGTGTAGGAGGATTTATCATTTTGCAGAGGTAAAAAATACATCAGTGCAAAGTGGTATTTTGTATCAAAATACAGAATCCCTGTTAGAACACAGGGCAATTTGTATAAATCCAGTTGAATCAAATTGAAAGCATGCTCAATATCTGAACACAAACATATTTTCTTGTTTTATGGAGGGTCAAAAGACCAACTCTCTGGCTTTTGCCAGCTATAAAAAGGAGCTTTCCTGCAATACTTCAGTTCCTTGTTCTAATGTGATGTTTCTGAGTCCCACCATTGACTTTCACTGCAGTCACTGAATTTGTTTGGATTCACTGGTATCATTGTTGCTATTCTGCAGCACCCAATTTGTGTATAGTTTTTATAGAGGGAATTTTTGCTTTCCAATTGAAATGACCCTGTAAAAGCACTGTGTATAATCATTTTATTCTATCCAAAACTGTTCTTCAATAGAAAATTATTTAATTCAAATGTTGATTCACCAAAGGAGAATTTTTTTTTTTTTTAACAGCAGGCATACATCACTGGATGTCACTTCTGTGTTTACCAAATAGTCTGAAATCACTGATATGGAAGATCCAATCCACAGACTTCCTAAATTCATTTCACTGCTATCAGTTACCACAAGCTATAAAAAGGCAAATTGCAGCTGCTCTAACATAGCACAGCAGGAGAAAGATATGCCTTAGCCAAACAGTAACAGGGCTCAACTCAGCGTGTGACAGCTTGGAAAACTTGGGATGTGCTTTACAGGGGGCCAAAGAAGATCTCTAATTCCCAGCCCTTTTGACATGCTCCTTTCCCCTTCTCTTCCTGCATCTCCTAATCTCTTCTTCTTTGCCTCTATATTCTGCTGGAGCTTTTACATGGTTTCAAGGAAGAAGCAGGAGTCACCTTCTAATTCAGAATTCCTACTGCAGGTTTAAGTGTTGGGCATTTTGGTGATCCCAAGATTTGTTGGGAGGCACCATTCTGTTTGTTGCATATTTAGGTATTTATATTCATTTATTTAACCCAGCCCATGGCTTCAGGGGTCCTCTCCAGGGGACAGAGAGTTTTCTTCCCTTGTGTCTTCTTTGGTAATAATATAGCTGAATGGTTTTTTACTTTTCATGAAGTGCAGAGATTGACTGCTGAGCTGTGAGATGTTACCCAGCTGAGGTATCTTGATTTCACATTCCAGATTAATCATGTAGGCAGGTCACGGAACTGAAAAGTCTGGATAAATTAACTGGGAGGATTTGATTTTCTGGTGCATAACAGTCCACTTGCCTAGGAAAGTGCTGGTGTTAATGTCAACAGGCAAGTTCCTGGCCACTTGGGGACCTATGGCTTTATGTATGTCTTTTGCCTTTTCATGTGCAAGATGTCACACTTTCTGTGCATTTGGGAAGGGCTTGATGGCTGTGATGTCCGTGGCTGCTGGGGACTAACCAGCTGTTGTATGGTTGCCTTCCAGCCACAAAGGATGGAGTTATGTTTATGTTCCTGAAAATAGCCATACCCTTGGCTAACAGTATTAGTCAAAACAGCTTCTGTAGCCTTGAATTTATTTTTTATAGCTACCATTCGAATTATGTTTTGGTTGAATTTTTTAAGAGTAGGTCAGAAATCTGAAAGGGGAGCATGTGTTACAACAGTGCCAGGTGGTGCATGAGAACACGAGTCAGGAGGAAAGCAGTGCAGGATGTCTGGAGTAACAATACAACCCTGCTGAACAAGGCAAGGTGGAGGCTGTCTCACTCCAATTGTCTTACCTCTGTAAATGGCTGGGTACATAAAATTTTGACTCAAAGCATTTTATGCATCCAAAGCGTCAAATCCAGAAATGAAGAAATCCCTCCCAGTTTCCCACTCAAATGAGAGAAACAGGATCTTCAGAGGGTTAGCTCTTCTTCCTACTGCTGGAAAACACAGTTCACCTGAGCCAAAGACACAGCCCAAAATAACCATTTGTAAGATTGACCATAACTTTAAGAAGCCTTGGACAAAGTCCATTTTCGGGACTTTTTTAGATAGACTTACTACATTCACAGATTTGAGCAAAAAAATTTTTTTTAAATTTAAAAAAAAGACCCCTCTATTTTTTTTCATGTGTTTTGTTTACATTTTCTTGACATGGTACTTTGAGCATGACTAAAATACAGTAATGCATTTTTGAAAGAACCAGAAAGAAACAAAACTTCCTCTTGTTATACTTTAATCATATCCAGACTCTCTTTTAAATTAGTCCTGTTTGCATCTAAAAAGAGTTTTTAAAATGTGTGTAGATGATGTGGTAGAAAAGAGTTATTTGTCTCTCTCAAAAATTTACCCAAACTTTTAGGCTGATCATCTGCACTTGGATGGTTTCTTACTTGTTTAATTCAAAATGTGTTTTAACCCTTGCCAAATAACGCTAATTTCCTTTGTTGAGAAAATACTCCTTTCATCCTGCTTTATGGTACTAAGAATCAATATGTTACATGTTTAGAGGATGTAGGAAAATTCATTTAAGGAGCTATAAAGGAGCTTGTTATTTCAGAGTTTGCTTACTTTGTGTTTACCAGAGATACCATTCCCTTCCTCCTAACATCTGAAGTAGTCCCAGGAGGTCCAACGGTAACAATATGTTCTTCTCACTTGCTGGTTTGAAGTAAAAGGACGAAAAGTATTTCCTGAACATGTATACTCATACATGTATATGCACACAACCACGTACACAGGGACCTGTGTATAAGTAGGCATGTGAATAAAAGCAGACTTTTCCATGAAAAAAAAGTAAGGCAATCTCAAAATTGTCAGTTTTGCTCATTCTGTGATTGTATAGTCAAAATTAGTTTTTGTTAAGGAAAGAACAGGATGTATTGTAAAGAAATTTCTTCCATACGTTCCACTTCCTTGAGACTTCTCAACCTGGACTGGCCCATGGCAGAGGCTGCTGCAGCCTTCAGACTGTGCAGCTGCCTTTGGGGCTGTGAAGTCAGTGTCACCCACAGAACAAGGGATGTATCATCAGGAGTTGCACACATAAGAGATGGTGTCATTTCTGCAGAGCTACACTGATTTATGTATAATAGCCCACTAATCTCCTATACTCATTTTACTTTTTCTCTGTAACTCTATATTGAACTCACAGAGTTCAATTTCTGAAAAGTGTTCTCTTTGGGATTGGTTTTTGCCTTTTTTTTAATTGTTGTTTTTTATTTTCTTCCACCAGAATATACTGGCCAGGAGTGGTGAAGTTGTATGTAACCACATTTGAAATGTGTAATTTACCTAGGATGATATGTTAGTGCACAATTTTTCTGTGTATGACTGTGAAAAATTGCCGACTGAGCTGTTGGCAGACAGAATATCAAACCCAGCTCAGCCCTGTGTGTATGAAAGAGTTTAAGAAGGTAATTGACACTTTGGACCTCTATTTGCCAAAGAAAGAGATAATGACGTTCTCCAAGAAGATTAGAATCTAACCAAACATTGTGCTCTAAATATAGAGCACAAAGCCAGGTGATGTTTGTGAAAATGCTGCTGGGCTGCAAGAGAAGGAGAGGGCTGAAGGACTGCAATTTTGCACTGTATATTTTTTAGGGACACAGATTTAATTTAGAGATTATGGCTTGAAAATGAAATTTACAGTATGTGTGTTTTTCGGCGATAAGAAATTGATTTTGTGACCTTAGTACGCACTAATTGAAATATCTGGCACTGTGTTTTGCTGAGGTTAAAGGAAGCCATACATGCCTGGAACCGCATTCTTCTTTCACCTTGAACTGCGTGGTTAATCACAGCCCCAATCACGGGCAGGAAGGAAGCTGCTGTTCCACTGGGGTACAAGGAAGCTGAATAATCTCTGCTCATTGTCTAAGGGATACCTTGTTGTGTGATTACTTTTGGCTGGGCTTAGGAGATTCACGATTACTTTAAAATGGAGAATTCTGGTGGAATTAACATTCAGGGAGCCTCAGAGCTGTGGTGCCACAGCTGGGACAGACACGCTGAGGTGTAGGGGGTTCTCCTTCCACCTGCCCACCACAAACCTGGGTGCTCCTTTGGGGCTGAGACAGCTCTGTCCTGTGCTCTCTGTCACTGTGCCAGGACAGGAAACGGGGATAAGGTTCTCTGGCTGTGTTCTGCTGTGTGCTGTTCCAGTGGCATGGAGCACTCTGCCCCTGGACGGTTCCTCCCCTGTATCCTCCCGCTCTAAAGGCTGGTTGCAGCATTAAGGAACAGTCTGCTGGTGGGGCTTGGATTGAATATGCCTGCTTAATTTAACTGGGTTTCTGCCTTAGCTTGGACATGTACAACTGTGACACTCTGAGGTTGTCTATAAACTAGTGTGGTAGGGTGTCCCATTATTTTGCTTATTATTTAATGTTACACATTTGCTAGGTTGGCACAAGATCTTGTTTTTCAAAAAGGAAAATGAAAGCTCCTGAAAAGCCTTGACAATAAATGGTTATTTGTTCAAAACAGCCAAGTCTAATCTTTGTTTATGTTACTAGGCTTCATGTAATGGTGTTGCAATAAAGAAAAATAGTTCTTCAGGATATGCGCTGGCTTTTATGTTTTATTTGTAATGAAAGCTAGGCACATAGGCAGCAATCTACATAAGTTACAGTGAGGGAAAACATAAGCTTGGATGGTGACTTGCATGTTTATATATTTACTTTTTATTTGTTGCAAAGTGTCTGAATCTCAATTTTAAATTGTGAAATTAGCCTGAGGTATTGCAGATTTTACCCCCAGAATTTTACCGGTGGAAGGTGAAGAGAAAAGGTGAATTCATCCTATGAATTCAGCCTGTGGAAGAGACCACTGCTTCCCTCCTGCCCCATCTGTGAAGATGAGCTGTGGGTCCATTCCCACAACCGTTGTCCTGTCTTCTCATGTTCAGTGCCCAGCTGGGACAGAGCACAGTCATCTTCACTCCCCTCCTAATGTTATAGTGAGTTTTGGGTATCCCCAAAGCTCAAAAGGGCTGAGGGTAACACAGCCTTGGCTCACAGCTTGCATCAGAAATGTCATGGCAGGCAGGGAGATACTGCAGCAATAATCTCTGCATCACATTACAGTCTTCATCACTGATCCCTGTAACATCAGAGGCCCTGAAAAACGCCAGAGAAGCTTCAGGATGTTGGCATGGACTGAAAGAGAAATTCAGCCAAGCTCTGCAGGCCTAAATAGGAGCTCTGAGTCCTTCATTTTTCCTTGTGGTGATGGGAAAGCAGTAGGTGGAAAATTGTATTACAATGAAGGCTTTACCTTACTTTTTCTCTTGAATAAATAATTTTCATGGGTAACATTGATCCTGAGGAAGCTCTACCTGTCCAAAATCAGCCTGTAAGGAGTTCAGAAGGGAGAGGAAACTGGAGGTACTCAGATGGACAGTTTCAAGCCCTTTGTTCCTATCCAAAATGTTCCATTATTTAGAGCTATGATGAAGCATGCATCAATTCATAAATATGACCCACTGTGCAATACAAAAATATCAATATTTCTCTCCCATTGTGTAAGGGATATCTGGTGCATACAGAAAGACTTTCATCTCCTTAGTTACCACAGAGAAAATGGGAAAGGCAAACAGCCTTCAAAAGTGACTCAAAAGCAGAGATGAGGAGAAGTTTCTAAAACTTAACACAGCTTTTCATCTGAGCAGATCAAAATAGAAACTGTGCAGGGCAGCAGTTGTAAACTATGCAGAACTACAATTTGGCTTCTTTTTCAGTGTTGTCGTGCAAATCTTGGTATGGTAATTCCACAACTCTTTCATCATACTCAGCTTTATGGTTAAAACCTAGGAAACTCAGAGTAAAGCTACCTTTAGAAAATGAGGTCACTTCAGGGATGCATCATACAGCATCTCTGGTCTCACAGAAGTCAAATATTCAGTCCTAGGTATGTCAGGACACAACAGTGGGTTACACAAGTGTTGAGCTCCATTTACATCATTTTGCACACAAGGTCTGGGGTTTAGGTGGATGTCAAAGGAGAGACTGGGATAATATTTACACAGCTGTAGACTGAAGAAAAAAAGAACTGTTAACTGAACTTTTAGTATTTCCTATTGAATAAACATGTAGTATGTTAATACCACCAAATGCTTCTTGTTTGAGCAGAGGGATGTGCTATAAAACCTCTGAGCTTTATTCTCTGTTCTTAGAGAAAACTACTGCAGCTTTCATTAGCTGTAAACTACTCTTGAATGATTACTCAAGTTTTGGTCTTAGACTGACCACCATACAGGAAGCTTTTAACCTGGCAATGGCACATTACCCTCAAGGAATGCCATGCAGACAGTGACATTCCATTTTGAGCTTGATATTCAAGCTAGTAAGGAGTCTGTGCTGCAATAAGGACATCTGGCTTTGAGTGCTGCAAGGGAAATCCAAGAGCAGGGCTATTGCTGCCTTCACTGGCAATGTGGTAAAAATAGACCTGCTGCCTCTGTTCTTGTAGCAGCAAGCAGTGGCAAGAGCATGGATGAGTACAGTCAGGTGTTTTATTATAGCTTCCTGCAGAAGGGGTGACGCTGGTGACATTCCTCCGACAGGGAGGTAGGTGACTTACGATTGAGTCTCACTAGCCACAATGGCTGTAGGACACAAAGCCACAGCTAGGGATGGATTTTCCAAAGAAATATATGTTGAGCACTTTTGAACTGTCTGGCTCTATCCGAGGTGCCTAAAGGAGGACTGAGTTGTTTCAAAAGAATACTCCCAGTTGTGGATGGCAAGCAATTGAAAATCTGTCCCTGAAGTTCCTTTTATTTTCCTATCATCTGATGGCAGTTTGGGGTTTTGATTGATTTATTTCTTTATTTTTAACTGTAAAGACCTTTTAATTAGGGAGAGAAGCTATGTGAATGAGCTGGAGCTGCTGGTGGTAGCAGCTTCTTGCCATTAGAGATTGGGTCATTAAATAAGTAGATAATATCCTCCTTATTGAGGAGATTTAGAAAATCATAAGGACTTTGCATTATTACAGTGTTTAGCATTCACAAATGGAGTAAAAAACCCCATAATGGCAATTTTCATTAGCTGCAATGCATGTGGAGGGCTCTTTTCTTTCTTTGAACAGCCAAACACTAAACAATTCCTAAATCCCTCCTTGTTACTTATGTTTTCTTCTTGGTGGTTAAAAACCCCGTAAAGCAGAAATTGAAGACTTGCTATTAAAATACTTGCTGACAGCTCCATTCAAAACATCCTTTCAAATAATGCTATATCACATTGTGATTCATCTGCTATTCTGATAGAGTTGCTTTAACAAGTACCTTCCTTCTTAGTTAGGGCCCGTCTCTTTTTACTGGAAAATTCTTCCTTTAAACACTTTAATGAATCTCTGCTAAACAAGCCTTTCTCTGGTGCTGTACTGTTTGTGTTGCAGAACACATGCAACCCCTAAAAAGACACAGTGACAGGCTTATTTGGCATGAAAAAGGAGAAAACAGCAAGAAACCCTAGCTTTTTTCCCCTCCTCACCTGTGCTGTATGGGTGCAAGCACCCAGTGAAATTAGCCCAAGTCATGATTTCTGGCTCAGCATTGTGTCCCCAGGAGGGCACGGTGCCCTGCAGGGCTGCCACACCTCCTGGCACCGCTGGGCACGGGCTCTGCCAGGGCCAGACCCTGTAAAGCAGCACCACTGCAGCACCAGCATGCAGCTTCCACCAGCTGAAGACCAAACCCAGGAACATCCTGGGGATTGAGTGGTCCCCAGTGATTTTCACTGTTGAAGCTTGAAGTTAGAATTATTTACAGTCACTTTAACAGGACAACAGCTGCTCTTTACCTAGAGATTAGCCAAGAGCACTGAAAGAATTTGGATCTGAATTGCAGATGGATGGATTTCAATTTGATTCAAGTAGCTGGACTGCATGATTCTGTACTGTAAGCTCTCAAAGTCAGAGCTTGAGAGAAAAATCATTAATTTGGAAGCTGATACTCTGAAAGACTTTTATGAAGCAATATATTTTCATAGCAGACACAGATCAATTTAAAAGTAGTAATCAAGAGCCATGTGCTACGTGTTCATGGACAAAAAATGTAGGGAATCCAGCCAGAGCCAGACACTTAACATTCAGAGCATTCAGACTAGCACTGAAGATATTGCCTCTGTGGAAAATAGTAGGGTTCAGAATTAAAGTATTGTGAATTTGTGAGATAATCACAATGCTGTGCAGACATAAAGATGCTGCCAGATTGCTGCCAGAAACTAGCTCAACATAACTTTTCTAGGCAAATTTGTGTTTAACTTCTGTAGAAACTTTGGAGAAAGAAAGTCTCTACAAATATTTCACTGAAAAGATGTGTTAAATTCTTGAGAAAAAAAGAGAAAATTATAAGAGAAACCATTAAAAACATTTTTTCTCGTATTTGAAAGGCATTCTCCTAAATTTAAAGTAACTATACAAGTTTTCATCAAATGAGATTCATGCCCAGGTATTTTTCCTCTTGCCTAAGAATTTTTAGGTGCAACATTCACTTAAAAAATAAAGCATGCACACATTAGTGTTTTATGTCATGCAAGTAATTGCAATGCATAAAAGCAAGAGTTTTACTTACTTGGATAGTAGTACAACTAAACTCCTCCTGGAAATTTTTAACTTTGCTCCCTAAGTAGTCTCTTTGGCAATACTTACATGAAAAAAAATAGAAGCCACTAGCAGTGATAGGTATTTCAAAAGGTGGATTAAAATCCTCTCTTATCAGCTCCCCAAACATTCGGGAGTTGTACTTGGAGCCAGGCATGGTTTTCGTTCCTCTGCTGAAGTTGTCCTTTGTCATGACTTAAAGCAGCCTGAATAGACCTTCGTGTGTGTTACATACACTTAGGTGGATTTTGCTCTAGTTTTCCATATCAGTGTTTACCAGTCAGGAAGGAAAGTAGGGAATAGTATAATCTTTAATGGATACCTTTGTTTTAGCTGACTTGTTAAGGTTTTGGGGTGCCATAGTTTAACTCCAGCCAGCGACTCAGCCCCACAGCTGCTGCTTTGCCTTCCGAAGTGGGGCAGTGGAGAAAATCAGAAAAGTAAAAGTGGGAAAACTTGTGGGCTAAAAAAACAGTTTTACAAGTCCAGCAAGAGTCATGCATGCAAGAAAAGCAAAAGAGGGCTTTCATTCACCACTCCCATCAGCAGGCAGGTGTTCAGTCATTCCAGGACAGCAGGGCTCCATCATCCATAATTTAGAAAAACAAAAGCCATCACTCTGAATGTCTCGCCCTTCCACCTCCTTCCTCCAGCTATATGTGCTGAGCATGACACAATCTGTTATGGGATACTATCATTTGGTCAAGTACTCTGCACATATTGTCACTAAAATAGATAAGGACAGTGGCATATTTTCATGGGTGTTTCCATAGCACACAGAGCACAGTGCTTGGAAAAATCTTATTTTCCATGAGGAGCCTGATCTAGTGAAAGCCTGCTCATAGCTGCGGGGTTAGAACTAGATCTTTATGGTCCCTTCAAACCCAAACCATTCTCTGATGATTCTATGATTCTGTAACATAGGACCTGTTGGGCACATGCAGAATTAATTTTTGCTTTTACACCTCTAGGCAGATTCCATTTGGGTGGATTGTTTTGCTTGTGGAGAGCATTCCTAAGAGGGCCTCTGTGACAATTTTTACTACTTCTGTTCTCATCATGTTGATAGTATATGCAAAGAAGTCATACAAAGAAAATGATAAGATTTTTACCACTGGTCTCTCCTCAAAAAAGAGAGGTTATATATTTATATGAAGACACATGGCTTTGTATTACATCACTACATGCTACTCTGTAGCATGAAACCACACAAAATCTTAGAAAACTGCAAACATTGAAATTTATTGGGGCTAGAAAATGAGAATTAATATCTGGCATTTTTGGGAGAAATGTTATAATTAATAATTACCTCCTAGCTGATTTTGTTGTTATTTATCTGCTCCAGCCTTTGACAGACCAGATGTAAGCTGCTGGACTTTCAGTGGCCTCCCATTATTATCAGCTGGGACATAAAACCCTTCCTCACATATTTGTATAGCTGAGTCTGGTCACAGACTCTTCCCATTCCCATCCTCTCTGCTTTTCTTCTATAGAATAACTCTGTCCTGATTGATATTAAAAGCATCTAGTAATTTTGTATCATCCATTAATTTAATTCTCAGAATGTTCATCTCTTTTTCCAGAGCATTAAGAAATATGTAAAGTGAAACTGGGCTTAACACCTGCTCCTGGGGAAACCCAAGTGGATACCCCTTCACAACTCAGTGTAGTGCTGTTGTCATGACCCATTGTCCTTTGTTTACATTCCTGCAGCTGGTTTGCAATCCCAAGACATTATAAAATATTTTTCAAATAAGATTTTGTGAGCCACTGTATGGAAAGCTATGCTACATCCCAGATATGTTGTACTTTCAGCCATTGCTGAGATTCACACCTAAGGGTTTCAGTCAAAAGGAGTAGTAAATCCCAACTCATATATTCAGCAATGGGAGTGTCATATGAGAAGTGGCACCAGAAAATGAGGAATGGCAGAGAGGTGGGACTAGCTACACTTAAGAGATACAGTCAGAAGAAAATGACAGAAAGGCCCAGTAGAGCTGATAGCAGGGGGAGGGCTGCCATGAGGGTCTGAACAGAAGGAGAAGGGCAAGCCAAAGAGAGTCCCAAAACTGGGAATCAACCTGATGGGGGGATTCTGGAGCTGTCAGCTCTAAGGGAGGATCTCTAAGCTGTCATTCATTCAGTGGTTTAGTTTGATTCTCTTCAAACCAGGAGCCATGCCTTACTCTCCTTCATAGTAATTCTGCTGCTGCTTATATCTCATGCTACTTGGGGGTTTGGGAAACAATTTCAAAAATATCCAGCAATTCTCTCCATGAATTCAGATGGAGGAATCTTGTGTGTGCACCGTGCAGTTTGTATTTGTAGGACATCTCATGCCATCGGGGCCATGTGGATTGGAGGGGACAGTAACTTTTGCTCTCATAGCCCCGTGTTTGGGACTTGTCCCTTACTCAAAACAGAAATACATGCATAGACCTTGCACTGGCTTTACCAAGAGCTATTCCTGCCCAAGAATGGCAAGATCACACTGGGGATCAAACCCTCTTTCTGAAGGGATTACATTTCCTGCCAAATATGTGACATGGTTCAGTTTCAAGCACATACAAAATAAACCTCCGTCAAGTCAGACTTTTAACAGTGGCTTAGTGTTCAGGACTGTCTTGGGAAACAGCTCTCAGCATCCAATCTAGCAGGATCTTCTGGCCAATGTCTTCAAGACCTTGGGATCTACCTCTCTTATATAACTTATAGGGACAGTATCTAAGCTTTTGTATTAATTAATACGTATTGCACAAGTGTGGATAAGAAGAGTTAAATTTTTCGGGGAGATGACTTCTGAGAAGCCACTCATAAAGACACTAGTTTTCCTTCCTGTCAACACTTGCTGCTGCTTGCAAATCTTCACTCCTTTGTGTCACTTACCCATGTTCTTCCTTGGACTTTAAAATTCTTTCATCAAAGAGATAACAGATTTCATTTTGGACATCACCAAGGATTATTCTGTGAAAACAATACTACTGAAAATATGCGATGGCTGATTTGTAAGTTATGTGTGGACATTTTATGCATACTACAAAAATTTCAGTCCAGCTCCTGGGGAAAAAATAAAAAAGAAGCAATATAATCTTGCTCAAGAGATTCCCATTTCTGGCAGTGGTGGGTGCCTGCTCTGAGAGCTCCCAAGTGTCATACTTCCTGTGCTGGGACAATCAGAGGCAAATGCTGTCATTTCCACCCTGGAAACTAACTGTTAATACAGTTAATACCCTGCTCTGCATACTCACAAAGGAAAGTATGGGTAATAGTGTAATGAGATTTTTGTCCCTTATGAAAACATGCAAAAACAAAAGAAGATAGAAAAGAAAATATAAGGGTGTTTTAAACCAGATATGCCAGCCTTAAATATTTTGCACCACCTTCCTTCTCTGGAAATTAAGAATGTTTAAAGCAGACTAACTTAGGGGTGTGTTGGCATGGCTATGGACCCCAAGATCCAATCCATACTTCAAGAATGCACCAATTGGAAAAATGCTTTCATGAATAAAATAATACAGGATAAGGTGTTTATGACTTCTTTTTTCAGCAGATTAGCTACGTACATCTTGTAACACAGGCTGACTTTGTGGAATATCAAGCACTTCAAGAAACCTGTTTGAAAATAAATTACATTATCTAGCCAAAGCAATATCAGAAATGTCCCAGAGTCTACGCTATCTTAATGTTGATTTAAAATCATATATTCATATTATCTTTTTATGTCTAGTAAAGCAATGTGATGGAGCCTTTCTTTTGCCAAAGTTGTATTATCTCATTTCTCTGAGTTAGGTAAACTGTAATGTGTCTGCTTTACAGATGGGTAAACTTAGCATAAAGAGAGGGAAGCTACTGCTTTGAGTTAAGAAAGCCTAAATGTAAGCACTTTCATCTATATTGGTCAGTCATAGTGGCAGTGGCTCCTAAAATGAGCTTCTTTCCATTTATTTATATGACAGATTATTTTACTTTAAACAATTCTTGGATAAACTATATTAGGCATCCCTAGGGCAGGAGCCTGAAATCAAGACTGGCACATGAGATATTGCCTGCCCAGCTGGAGAGATGCAGCCCTGGGCTCGGGGGGATTGAGCTGCTCTGGCCAGCTGCAGCAGCCTCGGTAGGAGGGATGGGGAGAGGTTCTACTCAGGCAGCCCAGTGATTAGCGTGGTTTTCAGGACGAGGGGAGGGCAGGTTTGTCTAGAACTGCCTCTAAACTCCTTCATGCTAAAACACTGCTAGTGAAGAGAACATGGCCATTACCTCCATGTCTTTCTCCTTCTTTTCTTCCTGTGTTTGAATAAAAGAGACGTCAGTTGTGCTGATCATATCACAAGCTCCCACAGGTGTTTATAGGACCCCAACCCTTTGGCAGAGAGTTTTCAGTGGGATTGAGGCATCATTGCAAAATAAAGACTGCCCCACTTATTGTTGACAGGGTCAAGACAGTCCTGACCATATCAAGAATCACAACAAGGCATTTGTCAAAGTGCTTTTGGTGCCAAAATCCTTTTTTCAAGTTGTGATTAAAGAAGGGAGTAGTTGTCCCAGTCGAGCTAGAGAGTGAGACAGAAACTCACCAGCCAACCGTGACAATATGAAGAGAGAAGTTTATTTTGAACACAGGCTTTAATAACACTGATAGTTGCCATTAGCTGATTGGTCTTATGGTAATTTATCTGACTCCATTGGTGGCTTCAGCTAATGTAATTCCAAGGATACTGTCTCTAAACTTAACTATTGTTTACATTTCTTCTTCAGAGACTCACTTATTATTTCTAAAATTTCTCTCTGGCTGTGTGAATACAGCCACAAGTAGTCACAGAGAAAGGAATTAGAGTACCCCAGTCAGTAGCCAGTCTTCTCCAGAGAACATTTTGAGAAATGCTGTATAAATTATAGGCATGTAAATTACAACTAGGATTATGAAACATTGGAGCTGCTGGGGGTTTTAGCCTGCATATATGGAATAGCCAACATACTGTTTCCATCATTTTAATAACCTATATAGAGCAGGTGGCTGATGCAGTTAATGCTGGCATCATTTTTCTTTCCCTATGTGATTTGCTGTGATGACAGTTCTGTCATTTCATTTTGACTATTTAAGGCTATTAGGAAGCATTTTTAGATAATCATCTAGTACAGGTATTTTCAAGCATGCCTAAAGCATATAGGGTGTCACCACCTTTCTCACTGCATATTTCTAAATAAGTATATGATATATTCTTTGTTAATCAATGAAAAAACTATGGACAAGATCACCAGCTGTGATAAACTGCCTAGATTCGTTTAGTTATACTAAAAAGAGTTACACTCTTTTGTTCCAGATGGAGATCAAGTCCAGCATCGTTCAATTGCAAACATTTCAAAGAAGTGAAATATTTCTAAGATCATTGAAATACATATTTTGCATTTCAAAGATAAAATACCAATATGTCATCAAACCGTGTAATTTTCTTCCAAGTCTGAAAGTAAATTGACAAGAGATCAGCAATTGGCAGGAGAACAAATGAAACATATTGAAAGAGCCAATTTGGTGGTGTCGGGGGAGGCAGATGTGTCAGTTTTACATCTGCTTCAGCAAAGTCCTTGTTGTTGTTTCTTCTCCCTCCACCTTTCAAAAAATATTTCATTATCTAAAGATTTCATTATTAGATAATTGAATAATCCTTGATAAATGGCCAAGTAGCACTTTGTTCATTGAAGAGTCCCTTTTATCACCATGCTGTGATTCAGGCAGTTGCAGCTCATTTGTGGAAGTCTCTGACTTGTTTTCTCAGAACTCATCACACCTGACACACACAAGGTTTCAATCGCAGCTGAGTAGCTTCCTGGGCCCCCAATACACCAAATGCCAATCTACTACCTCTCTCCTGAACTAGCTATTAAAAGGGAAGGAAGTGGAAACAGCCCTGAGATTTCCACTGACAGTCTGTTTCAGGCAGACATGGCAGAGAGCAGCAGAAGGAAGAAAAAATGCAGGAAGGGTAAGTGCTTCCATGTTTTTAAATGCAGGAGGCAAGGTGGGACCCTCACACAGTTATTTTATCTGTGAAGCAGGTAGACAGATCTGAGCTAAGTCTGTCAGCAGGTGTTAGTTAGAGCTGCAAGACTGAAATGTGTCAGAAGCTGTTTGAAGAAATATGTACAGGTAAAGAAATGAGTGATTTCCTGCCATTGACTTTCCCTTGATTATTTGCTGGTCTCTGTCTTCTTTATTGTTAGTTTATCATCTGTGACATTCTTGTGAGGAGGTTTTAAGAAATGCACCATCAATTATTTAACTCAACATTTTATTAATTTTCAAGAGATTTGATAGGTATTATGCCCAGGGTGTGTCTGAAAAATTGAAAAACCAAATAATTTTGTAAGATAAATGGTAGGACCACTGGACTTGTAGAACCTTTTTGCCAAGTTATGTACCCGTGAATCAGACCTCATGTATGCGTTATCCTGCAAACCAGGAAAGTGGAACCATGAAAATATTTGACTTTCTTTCATTTAAAGTAAATTAAAGTTTTCATTGGTAGGAGCTCCTGATATTTGGTTCTTGGGAGTTTTTGTATAAGTTTTAAGTTTTAGAGTTGTTAATGTGATTTCAGGAGCTAAAGCTTTAAGGAAAAAAAATGGAATGTTGTAGAAGTATTCATTTCATATACTGGGGGTATTTCTAAAGATTGAGCACTTTAGCTTTTAGGTGCCCTTTGATGCATAAAAATAACAAGCAATTCTGCTCAAAATAGACTATTACAACCCTCTTTTTGACTGAAATTTTGACCTTAGAGCCTACATTAGAACATTTTTTTTCCATAGGAGAAAGAATTTTTCTTTAGAGCAGGGTTTAATCTTCTTGAGGAGGGCATCTGTTGACTGGGCTTGCCTCTGTGTCTCCACATCATCTCCAGTGCTCAATGAGGGAAACAACAATACAGGGCTTAAAAACAAGCATAAGCAACTTGTAACTTCTCTGCAATACCAAAAGGGTGTTCAAGGTTAAACCCCCCAACCACTTGAACCCATGACCGAATTTCCTTTTTAGCTCTGCTTTTTCATGGGGTAATAAGGTACCTTTCTAACTATGCAACTTAATCTTGCACCGTCCTTTGCTCGAAGTAAAAACATTCTGGAGAGCAGTGTTTGAAAGGAAGTTTCAGTTTGTTTCATTTCTTAAGATTCATTATGTGGTTTAAGCTTACCCAAACAAGATCAAGGTACCAAATGAGTTCATATTGCTATCAAAGCAAATGTGACCTTTAAGGGTTTGAGCTCATTTTGTTTAAATCAAAACAGACAAGGTAATTGAAAGGATTTTATAGGTAGAGAGCTGAGACAAAGGCAGGCTAAGTGATTCCACAGGCTTCCACGGGCCTCCACCCACAGTCTATAGGACAGTCAATAAAAGAAAATGAAATCCGTGAGTACCTCAAGGTCGTATAATCAAGGGTGCATCCAGCTTACAACCTTCAGTTGTGGAGATGGCTTCAGGAGGTGGAAAATCAGGAAAGGAGACTGCTGTGTAAAGGAAGTAATGCAGATTTTTGATTTGGGAATTACTTAGGAGCTGGGGGTTGGGGAGCTGGAGGTGTAGCAGGGAGAGGTGTCATTATGTCAGGGCAGTTGGATTGAGCATCAGTGGAAATGCCATTTCTAGAGGCATGTGGCATGTGTAGAACTGTGAAGGTCAACAGAGATGCTGGTATTTGTCAGAACAGTTTACACTTGTTTACTTTGCTCTTTGTTATCAGGGGCAACCCCTTGCTGAGGAGCCACCAAAGATGAGATTTCCTGCTGGGTTAATGACTTTTAATTGTGCTGTTCCTGTTATCATTCCAAAAACACCCCTCATCGCAAAGCCATGTGCTATAGCCCTGCTGACATAAAAGATGTGTCATGCAGTCCACTGGACAGTCCAGAGCACTTCCCTGTGCTTAGTATAGATGGGAAGTCTTCAGTGGCAGTAGGCAAATGTTGAATTATTAAATTATGTCTACAGCACTTTGTATAATTATTGCCCAAGTGATGGTACAGCAAGATAAGCCCAAGCAGACTTTTCCACCTTTAGAGTTTGCCGGCTTGCTATTTTGAAATTCAAGAAAAGTCCACTCTCTCAGGAAGAATTTAAATAGAAAATTAAATGGGTTTTCATATTGCTCTGCATGACAGACTTTTTGTTAGCCTTCAAAGTCTGCATGATCTAACCAAGTATGTGGCAGCAAGATACATATTTCTGAGTGCTATAATTTTTGTTATTGTGGAAATTGTTAAAGGTAAGTAGTTACCCCAAATGTATTTTAATTCACTAAATATTCTGTGGATTAATAATACTGTATGTGGAGACAGTGGCACAGGAATGGCTGAAATTCTTTTTGTGTGGCTTCTCAGCTGGCTGCTTTCAGAGGGAATTCACTCTCTGGTGATTTTTTTTCTTCCTCAAAGAAAAGCATTTAGACAAGAAATGACTCCACAATTATGTCTTGGCTAGAAATTACTGTATGAGAAGCTCTGTTTGGTATTCCCATTCCTTTCTGATAAAGTGCAATTAGTACATCCTTTGACTCACTCTGTGAGATGTTTGTGGGCAGGGGTGTTGTGAGGGAACATAAGCTGCTACCACAGCCATCCTCTAAACATGCAGTTGGGAACGACAGCTCTGCTCTGCTGACAGAAAACATCAAAGCAACAAAACATGCTGTTTTATCTGATGGGGGTAACAATATCTCAGTTAATAAAATGGCTGTCATCCCTGCCTATTGTATAGATAAGGAAGCTGAGGATGTTGGGATGCTCTTTGTTGGTACGCCAAGTTGCAATTATCCTATGACAGAGCCCTTCTGGGCTATGATTGATGAAACATTTTGAGGGGGAAAGTGCCTCAATAAGTGAATTTCATTGGATTTGATGATGATATTGCTTGCACAATGGTTGGCAAAAACAAAAACATTTTGAGTGGAACTAGGAAAATGTGGCCTTATTTAATCTGCCTGAGATGTCCTTGCCACATTCATTTATTTGTATTTTATGTTGGATGTAAACAAGTCTAATTCTGAAGTTCTTGTGTTGACCTTTTCTGGCATTGAGATCAAAGTACTGTCTGCAATAAAGATGAGAAGACTTTAAAGACTTCGGTGGCTTGTCAGAGTAGGGTACGTTTAAACATAAAATATCACAACACAGCAGCCTTTGGCTAGAACAGACACCAAATGAAGTTCTAAAGGATTTGTTGCTCCTCAAAAACCCATCATTATCTTGCAGTTTAATGGCCTAAAAGTGGAGCCTGCTTAGAAAACAATTTTTCCTTCTTGCCTGAGCCTTAACTTACAGGGTGACTCTGCCAGTTGTCTCTAGCAGCTGTAACATGGATGTCACCAGTTAAGAGGAAAGCCATGCCCTTTCTTTACTCAAATCCCTACATAGATTTTAGGACTGGTAAAACACTCCTCTGCACAATAGTCAGCCCTCTGTAAAATATCAACCTTCTCAAAGCATGGCATGCTGTCCCCTCCCCAACATGCCCTTTTCCCTGGCTCCAGCTGTTCTGTATCCCAGATCTTTCAGTGAGTCTCTGGAGGAGGTCCTGAAGGTTAACTTTACAGTGCCTGATCTGGAGTCAAGGCAGCTGGTGTAAGAATTTGAGCTCCAATATATTATTTTCTTATATAACAGCTTGACCATTTGAAAATAAATGTCTTTTTAAACACTGCTTTTTGTGTCCATAGTCTGAATTTAGATTTGAGGTGTAAACTTACTCTAAGTGAAATGTTTAATGCTTAGAATAATGTAAAATTTGCAACAATTCCAAGCACAGAGAACATTTCCCAATGAACTGAAACTGGGATTTTCAGTACATTGGTTGTATTAGGACTTTTGGAGCAAAATTGAGGCTATCCTACAGAACTGCCTGTACTGATGCATTCACAGGCGGGTGCAGAGGACAAAAGGCAATGACTTCTTTTGATGAATAAAACATTTGTTACATGATATAATTTTCCTAGATTGAAAACAAAGTAATCATCTTTACTACAGCTTGCAGCACTTCACCACACTTCCAATTAAATGGCCCAATTTTCAGGGATACTTAACATGCTGCAGAAATCTACCCAATGCTTCTATGAGTTCAGTTGATTCAGTAATTGTAATATTTCTCTTGATTATTTTTGCTTGAACTTAGGTTTAGGTACTTACTTTGAGGGGTTTATTTCAATATGTGAAGGGAAGGTTCTTTTTGTATTTTTGAGTGATTTTCTTGGGAAGCAAGTCTTTAGCCTTTCCAACTGAGAACTTTGAAGCTGAGTAATACTCAGAGAACAATGCTAGTGAAAGTTTCTGCAGTGCCTCCCTCTTAGATGAAACCTCAGCATGGCAGTCTGTGGAAATCTGTTGTGTTTTACATGCGTTTATCCAGTACCTCATGACAATCCTCCTTTTCTGTCACCTTAGCATGTAAATTATACCCCTCACTTTAACCAGTGGCATCAGTGTTTTCTCTGTGCTTTGTAACTGGGAGTTTTTCTCTGAGAGAGCTGAGCTGAGAGAGTGCAGTGCTGGACAAACCAGGTCAAGCGACAGTGAGCAGTGCTGGGTCTGTGCTGTGACAGCCAGGCTAATAGGGACTGGATTTAAAGGGCAAATTAACCTGGCTAGAGAGCAGCATCACTGCCTGTGACAGGACACACCTCTGAGCTCATGCAGCCCCCAGTGTGGCACACAGCATGTCTCCCGTTGCCAAAAGATACACAGCATTTATACAACATCTCCACACCCTCCCGCCTGTCAGTGCTCCCAGGCATAAAATGCACATAATAACACTTTATGTGGCAGGTTGTATTATGGTAGACAAACTTAAAAGTGTTTTCATCTCTGGCTTGTGCCTCATTTCAACTTTATTCCATGGTATGAGTATTACTTCTGTCCAAACTCTAGATATGTTTTTTAATGGAATTTTATATTTTTGCCTACTAAGTGTTTTGTATCTTTGGGATAATTAAGTCCTTAACTCCTGTTTCTGGGAATAAAAACCTTCACTAGAAAATTACAAATTTATATAGACGGTGATTATGAATAAACAGAATATTTCAACCTAGAATGTATTAACTAATGAGGAGTAGAGTTGTTAGTGTAGTCAGTAAGGGAAAAGTCACTTTAGATTGATTTAGGATGCCATGTATTCCCCTCACACTCAAAATTCATTAAGAGATCTGGGTAGGTTAACTCATTCTGCTGTTTGAGATGAAGCTAAAATTTTCCAGAATTTATGCCTTAGAAAAAAGGTCCAGAAAGAGCTACCCAGACTATTTGGCATGAGGAGACCATGAGTTCCATCACTTCAAAGCTGTATGCTTCAGGAGGGAGACATGAAAGAGGAAATTTGGCCTTAAGACCAGTCTGGTTTTTGGAAGAGGTTGTTACAGAAAGGAGGACAGCTAGATGCTTTTCAAAGTAGCAAATTCCGCTATGATATTTGGCTATTATATAGGAAAACGATTATAATCATCCAAATACCTGCAACCTTTTAACTGAGCCAAGCAGTACCACAGACCTAGCTTCTAAGTTTTATAACCTCCTGTTCCACTTCTATCATTACACTTAGCTTTAATTCACATCAGAAGAAAAAAAAAAAAAAGGGGGGAGGCTGTGGGGAGTACACAACATCAAAACCTGTATGATTTTATAGTGATTTTTTTTATGAAATCATCCACTGGGGTCAGTCTCTGAGAATATCACTGTCAGTAGTTAAGATGTTTTCACCACGGAGCTAAATACTTGCAGCATTGACAGTAGATGGAAATACTTCAGCGGTTATTGTTGTAGTCATTAGTCCAGCTGAAATAATGCTGGCATGTTTTCCCTCTGGGTAGAATTCCTCAGTCTAATTGTCTCCTCCTTGCCAGACCATATTTGATATCTTCAGGTTTGGAGACTGGATGTATTCCAGCAATTAATGGCCTTTCTCAGTTATAGATTGAAATTATTTCCTTTTGTGATTTAGTCTGTTATCCAGAAGTGAAGCTATCGAATTCCAGAACCTTTAAATGGGATAACTCACAAATAGGACTAATATAAAAAGCACAGCCATCAAGCCACATGAAAGCTATGTGGGCCACTGCAGAAGAATATTTCACATGTAATTTTTGGCTTGAAAAATAAATAAAACCGTTATTCACTATTGTAGTATCTTCTTCTAATGACCTAACCCTGATATTAACTTAGAGCGATATAGATCCAAGTGTTTCATAGAGCAGGATTAGGTCACCTCATCTAACCTCCTGAAGAGTGGCAATCAAATTTTGTCAAGGTACTCCTGTCTTTAGTACTGTAAAGTAAAAAGTGACAAAAGGTAAATAGTGATCTATGTGTCTCTGATGCCCAGACCAGACTCCTTAAGGTACTTCATCCACTCAGAGCATAATTAGCCTGTGGTTTCAGAAATCAATGAACACTGTTCCACAATGGAAAAAAAAATAGCTTCTGTAGTCACTGTTTTATGGCCTTCCATGTTATTTGAATTACTACTTCTCTCAGTGAAATTTTACCACATCTTTTATTGTAATCTTCTTTTTAAATCCAAAATAGTACACCTCTCAAATGCAAGAAGTGTTCTCAATACTGTTTAAGATACGTTACAGGAAATTATCTGCAATAAATTTGTCCTTGGGAAAAAAATATAGCACAATGATACCTGGGCTTCATAATGTAATACTTGTTTTTAAGCAGTAGATTCAAAAGCTGAACACTGAGTAGCCAGTTGTCCTTTCTACATGTCTAGCTGTCCTTGTTGCCCAAAGAAAGTCCTAATGCTACGGTTCTAAATTTAGGATTTAGCAAAAACCTTCTAAGTAAAATTCAGTTCCTCATTTCTCTTCCAAAAATGCTGGTAAAATGGGAAATATAAACGAACAGAGTTTACCTCCCATGCACCAGGAAGGTAGTCTGGAAATGTGAGATGTAGGAATTCATGTTCACCCTGACCTCTAGCTTTGTGTTTCACTTGCTGTTTGATGGGTCATTGTTGAGGAAGCCAGAGAGATCACTGCCTCTGAGTGATACTTTCTGTAACTGACTGTAGGAGACATTCATCCTAGTAGCTTTTGGGATTTAGATGTGAACAGAGTAATCCTGATGTGGTTATACTGTCTTTCTTTAGATGCATTTAACATCTGTTGCATGCAGATCAGATAGATAACAAGATTTGGTGCATGATAATGTACAACCTTTTTGCAGCTACTGGAGAATTATGTTCTCTATGAGAGTGCTTATGGGTCTGATGTAACGTGCAAAAATTGTCATACTGAGTATGAGTTTCAGAAAGTTCTGGAAGCAGAGTTTTGATAAATTAGTGCTGGAAATAACAAGAACCAGGTGCATTGGTAATTGAACAACTTTGAGTCTTATTTTCCTTAATACTATTATACAGTGGCTACTGGAGTATTGGGCAGATATGTGTTCACAGAATAAATAAATACTCTGAAGAAAGAGTCTAATGTAATCAAGACTTCACTCTCACATTCTGATATATCCCCTTTCAGGGATGGTGCTGATTCTATACCAGCATTATGGAAAATGGAATGGGAAATCTATGAGAAATTAGAATGCTGATATTGTCTGGCTGTAGTTTGTTTTGGGTTTCATTGGATTTCTGGTTTTCTTTGTTGTTTTTTTTAATGCCGGTTTTTTTGCAGTGCTGAAACAGAACTTCTACTTGGGCTCCCATTCAGTGCTGCAGGAGGGGGGATGGTCATCTACTGGCAAATCCCTTTCAGTGGGGGACTGCTGTGCTGCTTACTTTCCCTTAAGCAAAAATATTCTGATTATGCATGTCCTGTTTTACTTTTCAGTTAAAGGGTGGTTTTCAGTGGAAACAAGCAAGTTAGCAACAAAAATGAAAGCTAGGTGGGAAATTATGTAATTTAATAACAGGGAAGTTTCTAAAATACTTTTGCTGGTAGCATTCAGAAAAACACTGATACCTGCACTGATGCCAGCAGTTCAAATCCAGCACATCCCCATTCAGCTGCACTTCACTTTGTGTTAATTCCTTGTTTTTGAAGGAGGCAAACCAAGGAACTAATGATGTGTCTCAATTACATTCTGTCTAATCCTGAAGTAGCAAGCTTGACACAGGGTGTCTGCCAGGATGTTGAGGTTGGGTTTTATAATTAAATCAGTGTGGGGTGAGGAAAGGAAGAGCAATGTGAGCTTCATTCTTGACTTCTGCCCTTGGCAGGTTTTGCCCCTTTGCTCCTGTAACAGCAATGGTGTAGGTTAATGGGAGTCACTCCTTTGGCATTTGTGAGTCTGAGGTCAGGCTGTTTTATGAAAACAGACTACTTTTCACACACTTAAACCAAACATGAGCACATTCACTTGGAAAGAAATGCAGAGACAGTCTTGGTATTTCTGAATCTGCCACAAGGAGCAATGGAGCAAGTCAGCTAGGGGAAAGCCTGCTTCAGAATTAGATATGAACCTGAGCTTGTCATTTGGTTCAAACACACCTGTCTGCCCACTCCAGGGAGGAGCTCAGCAATCCAGTCTTAATTTCTGGCCCCCAAATATCTAATATGAACCACCCCAAACAAATGGATCCCATTAACTCCAATTAAAACTACCTTTACCAACCAGCTCTGTGCCTGAGCAGTTATTTCATGAATCATTGCAGAGCCCCATGTACTTATTCATTTGTGTCCATCACCATGTGCCACCTGAGCTCACATGCCTCACAGTGTCACTGACATTAAATATTTGATACTGCCCTTTGTGCTTTGCAGAGGCTTCCAGAACAGCACAGGTGCTTTTGTGTGCTTCCAGCCCCAGCTGCCTGGCACAGTGGAAACAAAGTGCTGCTGTTGTCATGTGACATTCCAGACCCCAGGATGTACTCCTGAGTGACTGAAGGATGATAAGCCCATATCCTGACATAGAACAGCACCATTTCTTCTCATAGCCTTTGCTGCATGTTTGTAGCAAGTTTGATAAAGCTCATCAGATAATGCTCGATGTTCCCCTGCCTCAGTCAAGCTGTGTTTTCTCTCAGTTACACCTTCTTCACATCTTGCTCACCCACACCATGGCCCCACTCTGGATTTCATGTATAAGCTGTAAAGTGCTGATGCATTTCCTGGCTGTGTTTTCTGAATAAATATATTTTTTTGTTTTGAGATTTAGGACAGTGCTGCCTGGAAGTTTTTATTCCCCCTTAATCAGACTGTTTCCTAAGCTGCTTTCCTTCTGTCTCATCTCTTGCACAGGACCAAAACGTTTAGATTTGAGTGGTGACATCTCACTTACTCATATCCTGTCAGATGGGAGCATTGTGTTGTTTGAGTTTGTAATATAACCAACCAGGAGCTGCATGTGACTGGAACTGAAATTGGCATTATTTTTTATCCACTCCTATTCAGTATCCATTAGCCAGTCTTCCAAATAATTCACCTAGTCACAACTTCTCACCTCAAAAACCAGTCTTGGAACTCCAGCAGACCATCTCCAAAGTATTTTGGGGCTTTTTCCCACTGAACTGTCTCTGACATTACTCTGCTACAATCTCTCTCCTTCTTTAGCATTGCATTTTAACAGCTCAACAGACCAGCTCCTCAGCTGGTAAATTAATGCCATGTTCTTGGGAGAAAGACAGCAGGGGATCCTGGAGTACTCCAGATACAAGGAGGTCATGGTCTGCTACCCTGAAGAGTGAGTGGTAGCTCCTTGTCCCTTGTGCCTGAGCTGCCACTTGGGCTGTGCTCCACACCCACAGCCCTGACAGGCACCAGAGACCCTGCTCTCCACAAACCAGGGGTGCCTGACCAGCTCCGAGTTCTGCCTGCAGTCAAAAGGGTCAAATCTCCACAGCACTCCCAGGGCTTCCCCTCGTCACCCAGTCAGGGAAGGGGTGTCAGTTAGACAATAAATAACTAATTTGTGGTTTGGACACCCAAACTGATGCTGTGCACTTGCGGCTCTGAAGTTTTCTTGCTGAATGTGTGTTGGTCAGTACGGCACTGAGGTCTTTTCTGGGAGAGTGATGGGAGGATGCTGATGCACTGCATGTAGGCCTCTGCTCTCCAGAGGTGCAGGGGGGGAAGTGATGGGGAAAAACTGCAACAGGACCACTCAATATCTATTCCCTCCTTCAATTATTTAATCCCCCTTTTACTTCTGTTTCACTAATTTAAGCACCTTGTTCCTTTTTGTTCCCAAATACTTGCAGATGCCTCTCTGGGTAAATGGTTTGTTTCCAGTCAAGGACTAGTACCTTTAATGATATATACCCCACCACAACCCCATTCTTCACATCTGAGTGATCACAAATTATAGATCTATAGATTTCCTTTTTCTGATGTTTCACAAGTGTTGAAAAGGCAGCATGTTCTGTGTGGCTAAACAAAATGACAATTTCATCACTGGCACTTACTGATAATACATGCTGTTCATGTTTAATTTATAATCTCTGGAAATATTAGCAAGAGGTGAGGGAAATAGTTTGGATAATATATTAACCCCTCCAAACTTTGTTCATTCTCTGAAACTCGAGTTGAGTGACTTTAATATGTAGGAAACTTTCCTCCTTCTTTTAGACTGTTCTATCCTGTTCCTTAAACTGGGACTAAGGGAATTTTCTGTTGTGAGGCCCTTTAGTTCATCCAGACATGAAAGAACTGTTGATCTGGAATCATCCCTTCACTATACACATAACCCATGAAGATGAGAGAAAGTACTTGTTTGTTGCACTACGACCTATACAGACCAGCTAGTTGTGGAGCCACCAAGTTAAAATGGGTTAAAAACTTGCCAAGCTACAAAAACACCCCAAGAAGGAATTGTGAAAAGGTGGTAGGGAAATGTGAAATCTTAACAAGGCAGAGCTTGCAGTGGCAAGATTTCCTATGCAGCAACTGTATGGTTCCCTGCCCAGGTGTAGGACAAAGATGAATCAGGCCCATTATGAAAGCAATTCATATTTAAATGAGATTTCCAGCCCAGTTTCTACAGTCTCAAGTGGTTATTCTAAGCATCTGCTCTTTCATGCTGATTTAGACCAAGCTCAAATGCTGAATCTTTGGAGAATCATAAACAAATTGTGTTAAATTGCCATTAATGGAAACAAATCACAGGAAAGGAAAGGCATGGTTGTTAATGGTATTGCTGTTCTTAACTGGGGCTTTGATGGTGGTAGATGCAGTCCTGCAGCACAGAAGTAATGTATGTAAAATCACCCCCTGTTCTGAGACCTCCAGACAAGCTAAGCACAGCAGGTGGGAGTACCATTGGAATTTGTTTTACAGGAAGCCTTTCATTTCCTTGCTTTTGAGGGGTTAAGTGAGGCACTTCAAGCCCTGTTCTCCCAGGAGGGTTACACTAGGGAAGGGTAGTTTCGTTTCCCCCGGGGGCTCCACAGCAGCTCTGGCTACTGTCAGAAAACAGCGGATGCAATGAATCAATGTATTCCCCAGCCACGCTGCCTGCATTTCCTTCCTACCCACTGCTGTCCACCTCTCAGGCTGCTGTGTCCCACAGATACTGTGTCCATCTTGATAGATGGGTATGCCCCTGAGGCCTCCAACCTTGATTTCCATTGATAGGTTCCCATGGAATAGGGGAAAATTAATTGTTGGTGTTTTAATTGCATTAACTTTATGTCACGCAGGGAACACACTAAATAGAATGTGCACATATTGTAGTGTAAGAGCTGCTTGTAGGCCTTACTAACGCCAGGCTTCAGTAAATTTATGAAAATCACAGCATTGGGCCTATGCTTGTTCCAGTATGGCTTTGGGAAAACTCAGGTTAACAAATTCAAGCTCTGGTCAGGAGTCTTGAATATTCTCTACATTGCTACAAAAATCTCATTTTGCATGGAATGGGTAGGACTGAAAATGCACAAATCATTCTGTTTAACTTTGGATTTCCATCTTGTTTGTTTGTTACTTGAAGGGAGGAACAATTTATTTCAAAATTTACAAAAAGTAAAACAAGAAAAACTTCCGTGTGATTGTGAATCAATATGACAAGTTTCACCTCAAAACTAAACCTTCATATTATATATCATCATACCATCAAAAAGTCTATCACAGAGATGCACCCAGTGCAATGAAAAGCTTTCATAGCTTTCTGATAAAAAAAGAATTTTCCTCATGATGTTTTTCATGTAAATATGCAAATGGTATTACAAAAATCTTCTATCCAAAATTGATAACTCAAAGAATTTTCCAATGCTTGTCACAAAAAAAACCAAATTATGTAATTTTGTAGCTGTTTTCTAATTTGTAGGTTATAATTTCATAACCACACATTATTAAAATACCATATATTTACCACATATGACATGGTAAATCTTGCAATTTAAATGGAATATGGAATACAACAAAGAAAATGTTCCAGGTTGATTTTTTTCATCCTAAAATCTTGCCAGCTTCCTCTAGCTTCCAAGTGCATCATGACCCTAAAATCCATAAATCATTCTTTCTTTTTGTATCGGTATGCTTTAAAGTTTCTAAAATAATTTAATGCTCTCTATACAAAAATGTACTCATATTAATGAGCACAAGTGTTTGAAAACAGAATTACTAGCTGAAATCAAAATGGAGTTTTAGAGGGTTATATCAGTTTTTCATATTTTTTCTTTTTTTTTTTTTTGCTTTTGAAAATCTATAATACATTCTCAAGAGACTAGTAGAGGTATGATTACATTACATTGATTACTATAACAGTAGTTGATTCTATCTAACCATAATGACATTTATGTACAGTAAAATACACGATAGCTGTAATTTTAGAGGTAAAAATGGGAAATGGATTTTACTATACAACTCTACCATGTAAACATCCTACCAATATTCAGGTACTCATTCCTATATCCCCCACATATCTATATCTATCCCCCACATATTTATAACCTTCCTTACATTTTGATTGGTAATGACGAGATTTTAGAGCAATCCAAATCATAGAACTGCCATGTAAAAAAATAACTAACCAGAAATGGAAAGCAACCCAAAAAAACCAACCAAGCCTAGAATCCCAACAATCTGCTCCACCCCTCCACTGTCATTTCTCAAGACAGTGCAGACATTCAGGAAATGCCTTGTGCATCCAACAGACTTGAATGCAACATTACCATTTAGTCATGATAATTAACCTTGTCATTTGGCTAGTCATGCTTCTAAAGTCTCCAAATTTTTCATAATTTACTGGAGACAAAAAATCTTTAAAGCAATGTGTATTCCTGAAATACTGCCTGCAGTGTTCGGTGAGTATCTGTGCAGCATTAAAGGCACATGCTGTAATTAAATTAGGTAACAACAAAGCAGGTGGATTATATGAGTGCTGTCATTTAAAGTATCCTTTCTGCATAGGCAGAAAACTTTGTTATAAAAACATTCTTGCATTTATAAATCCCATTGTTTTTTTCCTGACACCCTTTAAATCACAAATCCAACAATATTATAAATCATGTAAAATTTGGAATATTACTTTAAGCCCCTGGGCTCCTCATTGGAGTGCTGTCTGAATAAAAAATTCAGGTTGTTTACACAGAGAACTCAATAATATTTTTGCCATCATTTTTTATCTTGTAGAATATTTTGTGTAAAAAGGAATGTTTAGATAGACTGTACATGAAAATCCTTTCTGTTTTTTTCAAACTTCTTCTCTTGCCTTCCTCATTAACCTAGTAGTTTTCCATAGCCTACTTACGTCAGTAACTTTTACGTCATTAATTTCAATGCAAGCAGGATGTGGTCCAGTAAATTATCCCCCAGCACAGTCTGCTCAGTATTACTTTAGACCATGGGAATAGTGAAAAGAAAACTCCATATGAATTTAACTCTTTAAAATATTTATTCTTGTGTTTGCAATGTTACTGCTGTTCTTCAATGTTCAAAATGTTTCTGCAACGATCTGAAAGATCTCTCAATAAGAAAGCTTACCAAGGCCATACAGTCATCATTAAACCCCTTGCAGACATCATAAATATTGGGGAAAACCACCAATAATCCAGTGAAGTTATTTAAGCATAATTCTAGAGAATTTGTTGATAACCACTGTGTGAGTAATTTTAATATTGTTTATAAATCCTTTGGACCACCTGAAAAAGGCAATATTGCTGGATATCGAGAACTATAGCTGAACTCCTAGGAAAAAAATCCAAAAGAAATGTTCTTGCATGTAACCTTTAGTCTCCTTAACTCTGTTATTCCTCTACTTTAAATCAAGTCCTGCCACCATCAGTGACCTTCTACTTCTCATCTTCCAAGACTTCAATTCCATGAGCTTTCCAAAGTCAACACATACTTTTTTTTAGAATCTATAATATTTTCCCAAGACCAAATTTATTTTACAACTATAATAGGGTAGTCTACTCTTCTTTTGTTGTCACTAAATGCTAGGCAAATTTGGGTTGCAAAGGAGTCAGACACACACAAAATACATTAGAAGTGGACCCTGTAATTAAGATTTGCCATTTTCTGGGACCTGGTCTCTGCAATGCTACGTGATAAACCAGATTTTTATATTGTCATGATTTTTTATTTTTTTAACTGGGATCAACATCACACTTTTTCCTCTCTATCGTAATTCCACTTATGCTAATTAGGTTTTACTTCGGCATTCCGTAAGATCCAAATGATGCACATCCTCTGCTGTATTCTCGTGAATACTAAGGCTGTAGAATAAATATTGTTGATGTGTGTTGGCACAGTGCTTTTATACTTGGATTCCTCATTAAATTACATTACATTTTAGTTTTAATGAGCATAATCCATTTGATACTGTTGACCTAAATTCCCCCGAGGAAAACTGCAGCTCTGAATTGATATTTGCATGTCTGATTCAACTGAGTCACATTCAAAGTCATGTCAGACTTCAAATCTCAAAAAATATCCTGTTCGAGTTATGCTGGGGGTTGTGACTAAGTTATATTCCAGAAATGTATTCCTGCAAGGCTTTGTGACTCTTGCTGCACTTTAATTTTGTCACTGCCCTAGCTTACATGACACTTTCCTTATCTGCATCCTATCTCTGTAAACAGCTTATGAGAACACTGACCATCAGGAAGCAGGAGCACCTTTCTAAAGCTCATCCTTGGGTGTCTTTTCTGAAATCATATTTCTTCTCCCTGTCATGCTCCTAAATCATTTCTCTTCTGCAATAAATTGTTATTTCTCTCCCTGTTAGAATTCTTTCCTGTCATTCATCATGTTATGAGTACCTTTTGCTTGAGAACAGGAACAAAATCCCAGTACATTTCAGGAAGTCTTTAACTCTTTTCCTTTCTCATGATGTAGAAAATAGAGAATTCCACTCAAGAGTGCCACCTGCTTTGGGAGACCTTCATTGATTTTTTTGTTTCAAAGTTTTGGGGTACTTCAAAAAAACAGGCTACTGGAAAGATGGATTTATCAGTATTGTGAGTGTTTCTCTCAGTTTGATAAGTAGTGTGCCTGGATAAGAAAGCTTTTAAATTTTTTTTCAAGTTTGGTCTGAAAATTATTCAATGGACAATAGAAACCTTGGAAGATTTTGGAGAGGAAATTATTTTGTTCAGTCATTGCAGGAGATCAACTATGCAGTTCAAAGCAGGAGTTTGTGATTTTGTTTGACCTTTGATTAAGATGACAGTCTCAAACTTGTGTATATCATTCCTTTTCACTGTATTATCGGAGGCCTGGGATTAGTCCTGTAAAATTTTTCATGTGAATTTTCAGGTACAAAAATTATGACTTGCAGAACAATTGCTAAGAGGTAAGGCTCAAGACATGAATCTTGCTCATCTCTTTGTTAAGATCTTTGGGATAATTAAAAAAAAACCAATATACTTGAAGACTCAGGCCAGTCAGTTGGACGAATTTGTAAGTCTGTTTTCCAGTAATGCTGAGAAATACCATAGAAGGTCTTTTAAAACAGGCCATAATAAATGTACATTTAGCTATAGTGGTTCTGCTTTGATATCAGAGGATGAAGGGGGTGATTTCTTTATATCCTTTTGACCTTTGTTTTTTATAATTCAGAATTCCCAGACACATCCTCAGAGTGAGCTTCTACCTGTAGATTTTTGGATAGGAAAAAAATATTATCAGTTGCAGCAGTGGCAGGACACGCACTTGTCTCAATCCTTTATTCCAAGTGTATATCCAATTAAACCATCCATTTCAGTATCCCACTGATTCTCTCAGTTGTTGATTCACACAGGATGAGGGCAGGTGAGTGCTGCTGAACACCTGATTACATCCTTGGCAATGGGAAAACTATATAGACAAATACCAAGACTGCCAGCTCAGCATTCAAGACTTATGCAAGTGAAATACCAGAGCCAAATTAAGCTTATACAATACTGCTTTCTTCAATCATCAAATGTAAACGTATTTCTCCATAATTTGTATTGCAGATGATAATGAGTGTGAAAATGCTACTCAGCCTTGTGGAGAGCATGCTGATTGCACAAACACAGAGGGAAGTTATTACTGCACGTGTATGTCTGGTTTCAAACCCAGCAATGGTCAACAAATTTTTGTTCCTAACGATGGAACCTCCTGCGTGGGTAAGTTCTTACTGTCTGCCAGATGGCTTTACATTGTCACTCTTGTCTTATTGCTTCTCTTCATTATAGAAATCTAGCAAAATGCTTTCATATTTGGGAAGTTTGGAGTCTGGGTATAAAATTCTCACATTTTGTACTGGAACAGGCTTGCTTAATATTCCAGTTCAGGCCCACACTTCTCCCTGATAATACAGCAGCTGCCATTGCTTTCAGTGACACTTGAATCTTGACTCTGCTTGCAATATATTTAAATCCACATGTCACAGATTTACACAATAAATATGTAGTTAAGGCAACATAGAAATCACCAGTTCATGCATTTATGCCACTGTTTCACTGATCTGTGAGAAAGGTGGTCACATTCTCAGGGAAAAAAGTGGCAAAATATTCTGCATTCAGATCTGGATCAACAAAATTTTCTATAAGTTTGAACAAGTATACTTCAAATATCTTTTGTTTGGAAACTAGGTTAGGATACTTTTGGTAATTTTGCAAGTTTAATCAAAAGCAATGACCAAGATCAGTGGTTATCTGACCTCCTGTGCCATTCATTAGCGTCTGTTTCTGTAGCAGTTGAATGGAACATGTTCAAGATTACAGGGGAGGAAAAGCTCTCTGGAAAAATGTTATTTCTGAACAACAGTGCAATCCTTTAGGATTTCCTCTGAATGGAAGGACTGTAACTATTTCTCTTCTTCAAACTCCTGGTATTTTTCTCTGTATGTTGCGAAAGTCCTCAGGGAATGGGAAAATGAGAAATAAATCTATTGCCCTTTACACCTTTATGCTGACTGTGTCTCATTCTAGGTATGTCTCCTGTGAGCTTGTGAGTGCTGACAACCTCTCTTCTCACTGCTCTTAATATCAGCAGAGTGGTTGCATATTAAGCCAGAAAGTGATCTAATCGACATTTCTTGCCCATTGCTCACATCCATCTAAAAGTGCTCTGCTTTATCCAGCTGCTATGAATCATTCTTAAATTAGCTGGGATGGAGACAGTTAGCACATTGAGCTGTAAATATTCTCACCATTTCTGCTCCAGGTTTTGATTTTTACATTAAGATATTTCCTCAGCTTCAGAAGTTTGCCTTCAAAGTTATTTCTCTGACTGTTTTCATGTCACTTTAACTTCTTACCCTTAGCTTGATAATTTCTTCTTTTCTTCCCTCTTCACTGGGTAGATTGATCTTTTTTTATCCTCTATTAGAGTTTGGTTTAGTACTTCTTCTTTTTGAATATCCACGTGGAGGGGCCAAGATCTTTCAAAACTCACACTGGAATAAAAAAATTACCTGTGGGCACCTCTTTTCATTAAACAAGTGTACCAATTACTTTACCAACATATGAGTCCTAAATACGGCCTCTTGATCCACAATTAATTTTTTCCTTATCCATCAGGGAAGCCATAATAGGATATTTTGTACCCAATGGTTCTGCTGCTACAGCTACCAGATATGACTTGAACACAAGCAGCTGACATTTGTGTATTCAGGGTGACAGCTGAAGCAAATATCAACATTTCATTGTAATTAGAGTGCAAGTTATTTAGTACAAATTAGAGAACAGAACAGAACTACCAGGTATCCGTCCTACACAAGTTTATAGGGCCCCACAATATATTTTTAGATTCTGGAAAGTCTTAAATCTTCTTTTTAATATATGTACAAAGCAGTAACTTTAAAACTAGGGTGGTTGAATTTTGGAGAGTATGCCATAATGAACCCTATTTGTTTATGCCCTCAAACCTACCTGAGTTTCCAGTAGTGCAAGTGTGGTACATAACTGTGTGTGTGCAAGTCACTTTCAAAGTCCATGCTCATACGTGTGTGTTCCCCCTTTGGAAACCACAATAACCTCCCAAGTAAAAAGTGATAATGTCCCCCAGGGTAGCAGATCAAAAGATTTACTTTGGGACGATGGCTTTGAGAAATGTTGGTTCACCCTTAATCCAGCCAGAATGCTGAGTTTTGGGTTGAGAGTCAAAAGTATTTCACCCATGTTATCAGGTAGAATTGGTGAAGAGATGACAAAGATGCAGATAGAGGAGGAACTGGACAGTAGGAAGGGAAAGAGAGGAGAAGAAAAGAATAAAGGAAATAGAGAAGAAAAAAATCAGAGTGAAGAGATGTGACATTTCTGAAGACATTTTTCTGCTGTCCTGAAAGTGAGCTATTAAAATCTATTTTTTGATTTGTGCAAAAGCCATACTTTTCCTTGGACTTCACAATTTATTGAATGTTCAGCTACAGATAAAAAAAGCAAAATAGAAACCTACTTTTTTCACCCCAGTCAACAGAGTAAAAACATGAAAATGGCCATCTGTGAAATGAAAGTGACATCCACGCCACTCTGCCTTTTCTGGGAACATGCTATTAGTTCTCTTCAGGTATTTCTGAGAGCACTGGGAAGGCACCCATTCTCCATCTCATCCTTTGCTGTGAAAAGGGAGCTGTACAGTGGATGGAATCTGGCATTGGGCCACATTGCTAACATTTCTTTTACCTTTGCCATTCAGCCTTTTTCGTTTCTACTTTGTGTGTGCTGCTGCCTTCCACGGTGTGGAGACACGGGGAGGGAACATCTAGTCCTTTGCAATTGGACTTTTCAATCACTTGCAAGCTACTAATAAGCAGAAGGTATAATGTAGACATCAAGCTGTCTTGACTGGCTGGTGAAGAATAAAAGTGATGAAGGTACAATCCTGTAATTGGCAAGACTGAACATAATAACTGTTCTCCGTACTTTTAATTTAATTGGAATTTCCTTGCCTGCTGCAATAGATGAGGAGTGACAAAGCAAAGAAATAAAATAAAGGGTTATAAATCTATTTTCACACTAGCCTAAGTAGTGTTGGTGATATTATTTTTCTGATCTCAGCTATTATAAAAGCCTCAAAGTTCAGCTCCACGATTTGTTTTGAATATTTACTGAAAGACCAGGGCTTTTTTTTATGGACCTATGGCAAATGCTTTTCTGTTTAAAAAGCTGCTGTTCTTCAACCTTTGCTCAGGAATGCTGTCTGTGAAGACTGCTCACGCAAGCCTTGGCAGCCCTCTCCTGCTCCCACAGCACATCAAGGAGCAGAGTTTGGGATCCTCACCCCAAAGCTCCTCTAAAATTGGACTGCTGAAAGCACTGACAAGCTGTTGTTCCTGTGTGGTCCAACAATTGCATATTTGGTTAAAAAGGCACAACTACAAAATATAAAGAAACAAAAGCCTACAGCTACTGCGCATAGCATTTCAAAGCAGGAACTTAAAAGCTGCATTCTTGCAACTGTCACAAACTGCTGGCTGCCCCGGCTATCTCATTGATTTAAAAGGGATACAAAGCTGATTAGTACCTTGCAAGTTCAGGCATATTGCCTTTAATTTTGTCATCCAGGAGTTGTTTTTTTCTTCTGGAAACAGTAAATTAAACAGGCGTGATATGGACCCATTCCATATGGACAACTCAACTGCAGAAAGTCTATTTGCATATACTCAACGGGGTGTCTCTGTCAGGCTTTAAATAGCAGTCCTGTTGCCAGAGCTGTGCCAAAATACTTGAATTTCTGCTTTTGTTTTGGAAAATCCTGTCTTCTCATTAAAATCTTGGTTACACTTAATATCTGATATAATTACAAAAAGAGTTTGCATGACTGCCCAATAACAAATAAATTATTTACTGATCTAAAAGTTTATGAAAAGAAAAGTGTCATGTCAATTTGAAACATTTGTGTCAGTAAATCATATGGAAACCTGATCCTTAGTAACAGTATTCTCAAAAGCATTCAAATATTACTGTTTTTATTTATAGGTTACTGTAAATTTTGCAAAGATTGTTGTCAATTGCTGGTGTTTTAGCACTGCATTACATGATTAATGGGTTGTTCAGATGTACATGTCCTCCATGTAGCTGACAAGGCCAAAATAATCTTTGTTTTAAGGGTGATGTGTTTTCTTGTTAGAAAAACTGGCTTTGTCATGATTTTCACCCTTGCCACTTCATTCAAAGTCTCTCTGTCTTACTGAGTCACACAACAAGGCACTGACAGACACTCACTTGTTTCAAGCAGAGCTTTATAATTTACTGATGTGAGAGGTTATTTAAATGCCAAGAGTAAGAACTTTAGCCTTATGTCTTTAAATGACACCATTTAATTATGAGGTATCCTGTGTGTAGCACTATATCATGCTATTTTCCTTCCCTTTTGCCAGATTGGTTCATGTATAATTTGGTTAGCTCCACAACTATGAATACTGAGGTCACGGAAACCATACAAATACGGATAATGCAAAACTCAGCTCCTTAAAGAGAAACATTAGCAGTTTGGGGCATTAAATATGGAAATAAACCATTGCCCTAATGCAGAAAATCATAATTTAACCTCCTGCTTTAAACTTCCATGCTGGCACCAAGCCATTTAAATACATTGCTTTCTTGGTGGCTCTCTCTGCAGAGCAGTGGTGGCTGTGCTGAGGAGGGGAAATGCACCTCCAGCCCCACATCTCCTTCCTGTCCGTGCAGGAGTCTGAATGGCTTTTCCATGGCAGCTTCTGAACTTCAGGCTTAAAACACAGCACATCAGGTGCAAATCAGAGCCAATGGCTCATTGGGAAAAAAGAGATATATGAAAGTGAGGTGGGACTTCAACCTTGAATCCCAGGGAGACCTCTGTCCAAACAGACAGATGGCCCCCAGGTATCCTTCAGGTATTTTCTTGCATTTCCTCTATATATCCATACACATTCAGTATATCTTTCATTTGCAGTATATATTTCATACAATAGTAACCTGATTTCACATGCATTATTGCTCCTTTTTGTGCTCCTTTTTGAAAACCACCGAGATTCTTGTAACAAAAGCAGAGTCTGAAACTAGTTCCTATATGCTGATAGTGTATTTCCAGCCATCCCATACCTGCTTTCTGCTTGTCTGTTCTTAACAGCCCCTCTGGCTGAGCAGATAGCTATATATCAATTCAATATATCAATTCAGATAGCTCTTCTCCACTGATCAATTAACCACTTCCACTTTTTTCACCGATTCCTTTCCAAAACTAAGTGTCATACCAGTTCTTGACTGGAGCTGCCATCCTCTCTCCTCCCTTCCCTGCACTGTCTTTTTTTTCCTTCAGTTCAGTTCTTAGGCTGTTACTTTAAACCCACTCATGTACCACTTCATTTTTCACATATACCTGTCCCAAAGCTCTTCATTTTTTTCTCCTTTCCAGCATGGCACTTCACAGTCCATTACTTCATTCTCCAGAATTATTTGGTATAGTTCCCAGTTTGCTTTCTCCACTGAGTTATTTGATCTTTATCCTTAGCCAGCCAAATAATGCAAAATAATCAGTACTCCAGCCAGGGATTTAGTACCCAGCTCTCCTAAATTGATCAATTCATGGATTCCCTTACTGGAATTCATTGGTTTTACTCTTATAGATGCCCCACCCAGTTACTGAACTTGTCTACCTAATGACAATTTATTTAGAAGCACAAAAGACAGTTTAGGCAAATGAAATTTAAATGTGGATTTTAAAAAATGATATGCCAAGCACTTTAAAGAGCACAGAGTTTAATTCTTAGATTAGCAAGATGTACAGAGTGAGATTTTGCAGTGTCTTTTTAAAGCTGCAACTTAAAAGTCTGCAGGTTGTTTTTTTCTTTTTCTAACTGAGCTGAGAAAATCTATTTAGTCTAATCTCTGAAAAATGGATTTCAGATGATTTGCATCATGCCAACCATTTTGTTATGATAGAATTAATATGGTTTAAAACACAAGCAGTGTAGTATTATATAGCAATAAAAGTGGTGGTATAAAAATATTATCAATTATGATTTATCCTTCTAATCTTTAAGTATCATAATTGGCAGGGGTTTTGCCATTGAGATTGTGGGTTTAGTTTTTGCTTTTTTTATTACATGAAATTTTATTATGAAACTGCTTGTAGTGTGTGGGGATATTATCAACAAAGCAGCAAGGTGTTATTCTGTAAATACTTAATAAAATTTCAATTTCTCATGATATTTGCAGATGTAGATGAGTGCAGCAATGAAGGAAGTGTTGCCTGTGGAGATCATGCAAAATGTGAAAACGTGGATGGAGGGTTTAACTGCTCCTGTAAGGAAGGTTATCAACCATCCACAGGAAAATTGCAGTTTAAGCCAAATGATGGCACTTCCTGCCAAGGTACATGATATTATAAAGGTTTATGTGTTATTATAGAGATACATCTTCTGAGAAACCCACCAGTGCCTATTTATCTTCAGTTAGATTAATCAGCAAGACATGAAAAAGAGGCAAGGCTGTGGCATCTACAACTCCTGAGAATAGAATAATTTTGTAAATGTGTTTTTGCTAAACAGTGTGATGAGATCCATTTGAAATAATGGTTACCTCCTCATAGTTGTCAGATCTGTACTCCTCTCTGTAAATTTGAGCTCTCTTTACTCCACCTGTGAAAGTCCCATAAAAGAGACTCTCTACCTGAATAAAACAGCTCATTCCAATCCAATGCTATAATTTTGGCCAAGAAAAAGTCTTTGTGATTGTAGTTTGTGAATGGAATGCTGTGTTTTATGTGCATAAATTCAGAATGCTGGTGGTTTGGGGAATGACCTAGACAAGGGCTTTTGCAATTGGTATGTACTGAATATTGATTGAACTGCAATGTATAATTAGTTTCCCTTTTTATTTTTACAGAAAATCCAAAGGCCAGGTGTGAGTTATTCAAAGACTGTATAGCTGAACATATTAATAGAACTTTAGCCAGAGTAAGTAGCATTGGTTTGTGGATTAATTTTCAAATCCTTTAATTGTTTCTGTTTGAAACTGTTATTTCAATTATAATAGTTCTTAAACAGTTTTTAACAAAGGCTTGAAGCATACAATTGAACTTAAGCATGTTGACAGAAGGCTTTTTAATAATTTCAAATTATTTGAACTGGGTTGTATGTTCTACTCATGATAATAATTTGCTGGGAATCTGCGTGTTCTCTTTCCAGCAAAGTGAGTCATGGTGCATGAAAAATTCAGAAGTGTGGTAATCACTCAGCTGTTTCTGTAATTTCTGGAGTTACACACTGCTGCATTTACTGATGTGCAATTATTTGCTTGTTCAGAAGGAAGGCAAGATAGCTTACAAAAGTAATGTCAACAAGTGACTAAATAGAAAAGGGAGCCATAGCATCTTGGTATGCTGGTTTATTTACTCCTCAAAGGCAAGTGTGTAAAGCGATACAGGATTTATAGGAACAAATACTCTGTGGCCAGAGTATTTTTCACCAGAAAATACTTTTTTTCACCAGAAACAGAGATTCCTGAAGCCAGTTAAAAATATATTAATGAATGCACTATCCATTATTCTACAGCTACAGTATTGTCTAATTTTAAGGGATAAATGAAGCATAAGCATAAATAAATTAAAAGCAATATGTTTGCATTTGATATTAAGCAATTTTATTAACTTAGTGGATGCAAAAAGATATTATTTTAAAGAATTTTATTAACCTAGTATTACATATATGTTGTCTTAACATGCTTTTTATGTTTACCTGCAATGTAATACGTTATATCAAATATAATGCCTGCTTATCACACTTAGGTACAAAGCCATGGTAAATGTCACAGCAGAATCTTAGAGTCAGGTTATTTAAAAGATATACTCAAGCTAAACTTAATAATTCAAAATACTTTTGTGTAAATAACTGTCAGATTTTTAGCCTATTTTCTAGTTCTGTCCAGTTGCAGTCAAAGACAAAGCAAGCCCCATAAAAGTTGTTCAACAGCAAGGAGTAGAGATCATATAAAATCAGATGTTGAGTATTTTATTAATTAGATTCCAGTATTGTAAAGTAATAATTCTTCTCTTATTCAGCCATGAGATTGAAATGTGGAAGGTTAATCTTCATCTCATACTTTCCTGCCTATATTTTTAAACTAGCTGTTTTTTGTAAGTGCATTTAGCAGTTTCTAAGCTGAAGCACTGAAGGAGAAATAGGCAGTACGGTTCACTCAACCGCATGCTTTATAATTTGCACTTGAGAAAAAACAACTAAAAAAAATATACAAATACTTTCCATCTGCTCCCAGCTCTTCAGTTAAATTTTAAAAGAAAAGTCAATAGATTAACCATATCGTTGCAGAACATTTACTAGTTCACTTTATATCATCAGGATAAATAAAATTTAGCTGCTGTAGGAAAAAAATGTGTAATGATAGCACACGATTTTTTAAATTGTGGTTGCTTGTGAAGGTTATACTAGACATGTGTAATACCAATAGCTTATAAGTCAACCTTGATCGAGTAGGGGTGCTTATGCACAAGAGTCTTATAAACCAGAATGTTAATTAACAGAAATCAGTCTATTGGGTTCATTTTCACCTGCAGAAACACGGCTTTACTTGTTTCATTAAGATATGAATTCTGGCATTTTTCAGATTAGCCATTTAAAAACACCTCTGGAGAAGCTGCAAGAAATTAATAAAAATACTTTGGGACCGCTTTTACCTGTAGAAGTGGTCTCTTATGTTGAAGCACTGTCCTATTCATCGTGGGACACCACGAGTGACTCTGCCTCTGACAGCGAAGCCCTTCACAACACCACCATTAATGTGAGTGCATCGGGCCTTGGAGGCGTGGGGTTTATCCTTATTCCAAAGATAGAGTGTGGCTCTTCTCAAACACATGCCTTTACTTACAGGTTTTGGTCAACACCGTGAACAATTTTTTACAAAAAGACAAAATTACAGTCTGGGAAGCTCTACCTGTAGATAACCAAAGGCGGAGCCTGACTAAGCTGCTGCACACTGCAGAGCAGGCGACACTTCTCATGTCACAGAGCTTCAAAAAGACAGCCCAGCTGGATGCTAATGCAAGTGACATAGGTAAGATAAAGAAAATTATTCTAAGATATACTTTAGATGTGGACTAAACTGAGGAGTTTTTCAGCACAATTATGTACTGATTAGAAATGGTGTTATGTGAAAGACACAGGTGTTAATTTGTATGATTTTTGTAACTAACACCTGACTTTCAGTGTAGGTATCATAATTTTCAAAGACTAAAACTTTGAGTCCAGAGCAAAAAAATAAATTGAGAGTCTCTGAGAACCTGTTTTCATGTTCTCTTTAAATCTCTCATTATGGCCACACTCACACAGTCTAGATTCATTTTATAAGCACAAAGTTATCCTATGCATCTTATGTGTATAAAAACCACCAGTGGAGCAAAATTTGCTCTCTACAGATTTTTTTGACTCTTTTTGGTTCAGTGTAGTTATTATAAATGAACATGGAATAAGGATTGTACCTAGGTAGCTTAATCTTGAGTGGCTTTATCTCAACAGGAATTTCTCATTTTAAGAGGAATTCCCCAGGAGGAGAATTGGTTAGTCACAACTGCACCATTTTGCTCACCTACCTTCTCCCTGTGTGGTGGTGTCTTCCCACCAATACCTGCTGATTTTGCTGTGGTAATAATAGTTCTACCATTCCTTCTGCTGAGAGCAGAGTAAGGCTGACATCAGCCACTTTTGCAAATCCTGATAAAGCATGGCTGATTCCTTTGTCAATGGCTACCCGTTCATCTTTATTTTTCCTAATGTCCCTAAACTGTGTGTGATCTGATTTCTTATTTTAGTTAGTACAGTCCTTCAGTGTCTCTCACCAGCTTGCTGTTTTATATGATGACTTGATGAGAAAGATTCCTACTGTGGTCTCAAGGCAGGTCAAACCAGCTGTTCTTCCCCCACCTTTCTGAAAATAAATTAGAGTGATGAAAAATTCTTGACATAGACTCTGTAGAATCAGACCTCTGTTATTGCAGAGCACCTCTGGGTCTGCAGCAGGTCCAGAGCAGTGCCAGGTGCTGGCTGTAGAGCCCCTGTGCCCCCTCCCCACACCTCCTTTGCTTGAAAGCAGAGGCTCTCATGACCACCAAGCCAAGGCCATGAGAGTCAGGAAGAGAGGATTTGGGTGCAGGCTCCAGTGGAACTGTAGATATCAGTCACCAAGGTGACAGAAAAAGCTGATAAAGAGAATGGAGAGGAATTCCTGTGTTGAAAGGTTAATGATTATAGTCCTTGCTTTTGTTCTAAAATGGTAAACTGAATGAGCTTGTTTCCAAATTGGACCCAAACACTGCAATTTTTTGGTTGCAGTTTTTCAGCATGAATAAATTTTTCACAGGTCTCATATGTGCCACACACAACTATTTTGGGATAAGACCTACAACATCACCCCTCTCTCTCCACTGTTTTTTTTTTTTGGTACAAGCTCTTGAATGACAAGCTTTTCAAAGCTCCAGCCAAAGAAAACAATTTCTTATGCCCTTACAAACATTTTCTGACAGCTGGTCTATTAAATAGCTCATATTATTTTTGTATGCTGTGCTATAAGCAATGCAGATGGCCTAGCTTAGTGATATTCCTCCATCAGTCAAGTTTTAGATTTGTTTGCTGTTATTTTGTTTTGTTTTTAAAAAAGCCCAATTGACTTCTTTTTGTTCCCATCCTGGGTGATTGAAACTCAGCACCATAATGAAGCAAGTAAAGAGCTCAGTAGTCTCTAATGTAGTTTTTGTCCTAAGGGGTGATGCTTGTTTGTTTGCTTTTTGACAAGACACATCATTAGTTCATGGTGCAATGTATATTTGGTAGCATGGATAGATAACCATAAAATATATACTTTTCAAAAATTGGCTTTTATCAAATGTTATTATTCAGTGGAGAATTTTATGCTTTCCTTTTTATAATTGTGATTTGTGGCCCCTTTCAGAAACACATTTTTAATAAAGCAATAGCTCTTCCTAAAGTAAACTACATTGTTTTTTCCAGTACCTAATTTAAGGCAAGGTAAATAAGAGACTGTATTTTTCATGGAAAGAGTAAAAGTATGAGAGCAAAATGTATGCATGAAAATAAAAAAACATAGATGTTTAAACAAACATGTTACATTAATGACATTATTCTTGAAATATTTTGCACAAGGATAGAGTCTTAACATTCACTGTAATTATGCAATCCAGTAGCACACTTACTAACCCAACTGTAAATTATGGTAGGCCATAATGGAGCTGTGATTTGTACAGTATTTTTCTTTTTTTACAGCACTCAAGGTTTTTGCTTTTGATTCTCACCACATGAAACACATCCACCCTCACGTATACACTGGGGGAGATTACATAAAGATCTCTCCAAAGAAGAGAAAGGAACCTCATCCAAATGGTGAGAAACAAAGGTTGGAGGGTAGGTGGGTTAATAAACACCTTGGATAGACTTGTACCCACTAGAAAACAGCCAAATGTGCAGTTTACCAAGGCTGAACTTCCACACTGCTGACTACAAAGAAGATAAGGTATTTTTATCACCCTTTCTCCTTTATTGTCTCAAGACTGATATTTCTAACATACCCAGTGGCACAGTGAGTATCCAGTGAGTTTTCACACTGGGCATTGATATTGCAGACCTGAGCTTTATCATTTTCCCAGCCATAGATCTGCTGTATGACTTTGGACCAGCCCCTTCAACTCTCTGTGCTACTTCTTCAAAATTTGGTGCATTTTTTCCATTCAGAGAGTAGCTCACTGGGGCAAGAACATATAATCTTTAGCAAATAACCAAAACCAGCAGGACCCAGATCTGGCTTGTACCTCAGAGTGCTACAGAAAGGGCTTACAACTACTGTCATCACTAAATATAAATACATGTGTTTAAACAGCCCTGGAATTATACCACATAATTTAATAAACATGGAATAGATTTAAAAAATCCTCATCTTCCATCTAATCTGTATCTCAACGTGTACCATTATCTAAAAATGTGGTATATTGTGGTACCAGGGAGAAAGCCTCTACATTTTTTAAGATCAGCACTGAATCCTAAAATACCTTTTTCTTTTTCCCGTCCTGGATCCACTGTAATGGAAGTCAAAGCAAGCCAGGTACTTCAGAAAAGTCCAGTATTTACTTCAGGTCTGAAACATTTTAGTTTATAAGAGTTGACACCACAGGTGTAACCAGTTGCAGAACAGCAGCAAGCATACATTACTCTAAGAAAAATACATATACATAGATCTAATTAGTATTGCCAGTGTAAACACACATTTTTATTTCTAATGCCAGTTACATTGTTTTAAATAAAGCTATATTTCACTGTCTCTAAAACATTTTTGTAAGTATTCCACAAAGACTCCATCTGTTTTACATATTTTATGCAATAGCAGCAATAATGTCTATTGTTTATTGTTTCCTTAATGTCTTCAATTTTGTTCTTCTATAAAAACCCACAAACTACTAACCATGGTCTGTTTGATTGATAGGCACTGTTGCAGTTGTCTTTCTGCGGTACAGCAATATCGGTTCTCTGCTTTCATCACCTAAAAACCTCTCCTCCAAAGATCCTTCAGAGCAGAGACAGACAGTAAGCTCAGCAGTTATAGCTGTTGCAATTAGCTCAAATCCACCCACGCTCTATGAGCTTGAGAAAATAACGTTCACCTTAAAGTATGCCAAGGTAAGGGGGTTTTTTATTATCAGCTTCAAGTAAAACAAAGCATTAGCTAATCATTTTATGTGATGCAAACGTACCCACAGCACACGGTAAACTAAGACATAATTCTGTTGTTTGCTGGTGTGAGGTTACAATTTATTACTCTAATAAGATTAATCTCAAATGTGACATCCTAAGTGCAATATACTAAATATGGTACAGAGGAAAATTGCTATGGGACTAAAACAAGGGCAATAATGCCATCTTTGCTGGGTTGTAGTATGAATAAGATGTAGATGTCTGAAACAGAGAATATTACAGGATTTTGATTGTTCTGTATTTAGGTGGGTTTTCTTTCTGAAAGTTTATCAGACGGTTAAGAATGTACACTAAAGATAAGGGAAGTAATGCTTCAAGGTTAATGCAAAAAAGAGAACCTGGAATTAGGGGGTAATAGCAGAACCTATAGTTTTGAAACTTTGTTATTTCTGGAATCTGAACACATTTATTTAAAACTGAGAGGTTTACTTCCAGCAAATACAGATTTTTGCTGGCTTCATTCATATGTGGAAAATCACCTTACACGGCACAAAGACTCATCAGAAACATAACAAGAAAGCAACTCTGTAGAGAGGTGAGCAATGGGACAAGGTGCTAACCTTGGTTACACAGCTTTTAAATTTGTTGCTTCCCTTCTGAGTTAAAAATCACCTTTATATAAATTTGCATATATTTATAAAGCCTGTATTACAGGGAAGACTTCGTCTTTGACTAGATTTAGTAAGCACTAACTGTACTAAATAATACTAATGGTCTTACTCATCACTGTTGTGTAGCAGGTGATATAGCAGGTGTGATATGACCCTGGCTTTATCCCAGATTGCTTTGCAAAATGCACAGAATAAGTCTCAGTTTTTGAGCTGCTCATTTGGAATGGATAAGCAATGTGGCTGTAACCTTGGAGTCTACTCCATGTTCAGCAGGTGCAAGCATATATATAACAACGTTTGCAATAGGTAAAAATTCCAGCATCTTTGCAGGTGCCAGCAGGGTTCAGTAATCTGATTAGACTACAGGTTTGGTGGGGTTTTAGCTGTGTGAATGAATTGCTTCCATCCCCAGCCACGTTTTAATTGCTTGGAATAGGCCTTGCAGAATGTGGTTTTTGTTTCCCAACCTTCCAATGATAACAAGCATTTTTTAATGAATTGCGCGGTCTAGCGTAAGAAAGGTCTCTTGATGGGAAATATCCTGCCTTTTGCCATCAGCAGAACATCTTGTTTCTGTTCCAGACTGCAGATAAAGACATTAAATGTGCATTTTGGAACTACTCAGACACAATGAATGGCAACTGGGCTACAGAAGGCTGTGAGCTGACACATTCCAACTCCACTCATATCTCATGCAAATGTAATCATCTGACTCATTTTGCTGTTTTGATGTCCTCAGGTGGCTCCATTGTAAGTGCTATATTAATTTAGTGTTTTACCTGATACTTTCTTCTGTTTTCATTCCTTACGTTTTTATTTTAATGCAACCTGCATACTTATTCCCCTTTAGGTTGTCTCTTGGTTTTGTTCAGCAAACACACAATTTATTGTGCACAAAGCAAACAAAATTCATCCCATATGTGTTTGAATTTCCTTATGTCCTTTCTGCAGTATTACAGAGCAGTGATGCAGCAAAGTATCTTGTTCCAAAAACACAGTCTGTTGTGCTTATTTTTGGAGCATTGCATTTCATTTTACATCTCACTTTAATACTGCTGTGGGATTTATCTGCCATTCATTGGTGGTCAGTAACCATATGGCCCTGAATTTCTGTCTCTCAAAACTTTGCCACCCATTTGTCTAACCTTGGCATCTAAAAATCTGCTTTAAATTCTCTCTGGAGAGTTTGCAGCAGCATAATCAATCTGAAGTTTATGACTATTAAACATGGGCACTCACAACCAGCACAAAACTGGGAGAATGGCCATTCAATTTATGTCCTTCTTATATTAAGAAGCCCCATAGATTTCCTGGGTCTCAGTGGGGATCTGCAGGAGCTCAGGTCCTGCCTCAGGAGGCAGCTTTATAAGGTATCAGAACTGACAGCAAGCAGAATATTAGCATGAATATACTGTATTGAGACATTTCTCTCACACTGTGAATTTCATGCTGATAGAGGCTGTTTCCTGGTTGCTAAATAGCATCCTAAGTCTTCAGTTCAAATTTAAAACCTTTGCAGGTACTTATATAGTTATTTTGAAAAGAAAGGCTGGGAGGTGAAGAATCTCTCATCCTTTATTTAGTAAAAAAGTCTTAGATACATTTTGTGGTCAGCTGAATACTATCCTTCTGCTGATGTACAATCATGTATTTCAGAGTTTCTTTGTTCAAATAGCAAGCAGCAAAAGAAATTGCATTACTTTACAGAAAATGTTCACGTCCAGTATTGAAATATCTTGTGTTTCTCTGGAGAAAGTTCATGTTACCTATCTGGAAGAGCATTTGCTTGAAGTGATTGTTATTTCAGAGTCTTGTTTTGATCATGTTGCAAATTCAGTAAGACAGTTATTCAGCTTTGCTTATCTAAGTCACTGCTGTGATAAGTCCTTTTATATTAGAAAATATTTGTGTCTTATTAATAGATGTCCTACTGCCAGTGTATTTGTCATTCACTGAAATGATCTGATTCTGAAAATCTTATTAGGAGATACTGATGTTAATAAAAAGTTTTGTTAAGAAATATCAGAAAATGCCAGAGCAGGAATATATACAGTTTATTACTAATTTCCCCTTGAAAAATCTGTCTCACAAAAACCCAATACTTTTTAGATTATCCAAAGTGTACATTTCCAGTGAAACTCCACAAACAGTTTTGATTAATATTTTGTAGAAAAGAAGAAAAGAGCTGTATTATAGAATGAGGTCTTTCTTGAGAAGTTACAAAGCTGTTCTTTTAAATACTATATTATAATTTTCCCCCAGGGTGTTACAAATTATAGCATTCTTACAAGAATCACTCAGCTAGGAATAATTATTTCGTTGATTTGCCTCTCCATGTGCATTTTCACATTCTGGTTCTTCAGTGAAATTCAAAGCACTAGAACGACAATTCACAAAAACCTCTGCTGCAGCCTTTTCCTGGCAGAACTCATTTTTCTGATTGGAATTAATATGAACAACAATAAGGTGGGTAGTTTTCTCTTGTGCCTTGATTTTGTATTGCAAAATAAGTATACAGTATAAGATATGATCTTTCTTCTACTCCCCACATTTCCTACCTACAATAGTGACCCTGACTCCCAGTGCAGTAAGAGGAAATACAAAATGGTCATTTAAAGAAACAGGGCCTTTGTCTGAGCTGGTGGGTATTGACTTTGCTCCATGGGTTTAATTTAAAATTTGTCACCTTTACTGAGGCTGAGATCTCAATGTGTTTAGCATTTTCACTTCACTTAGGATGCTGTATAAAACCATGCTGGTGGCCTCCAGGGTGACAGTTTTCTCTAAAATCAGGCCAGAGCTGCAACCCCAAGCTGATATCTGAGATATTGAGCTGTGAGCTGGAGGACCACACATGAGGTCTTGACCTGTCTCTTTTGCTTTTCAGAAAGCTAGGGCGTGGATTTTTGCATCTCAGATTAGTTTTAGGAAATAAAATTATGTATAAATTATCAAAATAGCCTACTATAAGTAGCTGAATAGGATTTTAAATCACTTTAAAAAATATGAGCTGTTATTTCTGAGGTAACACTCCAGTACTGATGGATTGAATTACAGTGTTATCAAAATAATAAAAAATAACTTTCTGTAGATCAAGCATATAAACTACTCAGCTATAATAGGATCAACCTAGTCAAACCATTTATGCAGTTTTTCTGTGAAGACATACACTAATTTTAAAAGTTGAATGTAGTCTCTTTATTTTACCATTTGCTGCAGAAAAAACTAAAGAACAAATGTGTAAATGGGTGTAGGCCAAGTTCTTGTTAACCAGCATTACAACTAGGCTGAATCACCACTTTAAGGTCACTCAGTTGCTGTGCATGTACTGTTATATTATAATATATATTGACAAAAACCTGTTAATAGAGTTATGACTCCTGCTTTCTCTGATTGAATTTTTAGCTCTTCTGTTCAATTACTGCTGGACTACTCCATTATTTCCTTCTAGCTGCTTTTGCATGGATGTGCATTGAAGGTATTCACCTCTACCTTATAGTTGTGGGAGTCATCTACAACAAGGGTTTCTTGCACAAGAATTTCTATGTCTTTGGTTATGTCAGTCCGGCCGTGGTTGTTGGAATCTCTGCTGCACTGGGATACAAGTACTATGGCACCACAGAAGTGTAAGTCACTGTTTCTGTGTCCAAACCGTTGTACAGAAGGAGACAATAATCACAAAAGCACATTTCAAGGCATTTTCTGCTGTTTAATTTTCAGATGTTGGCTCAGCACTAAGAATAACTTTATATGGAGTTTTATAGGACCGGCATGTCTAATAATTCTTGTAAGTATAATTTTAATTTTTTATTGTAGTACATAAAGCCAATAATAAAAGGTGTTTAATAATCACCCACCCACTGCCAGCATAGCTGTGAGTGCTAATTATAGGGCAGAATTGACTAATTTAGACCTTTTTATAGTACCTCTAAATTATTTATATGCTGTACATCTAAATACTTTACTAGTCTGAAAAATGAATGTTTGACAAAAAAAAAAAGTTCAATATAATATCAGAGGAGTTTTTTTTTCTTACTCTCTTTCTTTTATCCCAACGGTTTGAGAAATTCTGCGAAGCACTTCTGGCTTTTACAGAGAAGCGTCTTTTTATGTCACTGGCATCTCAGCATGGCTCAGCAGGAGGTGATACACAGACACCATCCTAGCAGACAGATAATCTGGTTTTTCAAATGTTGTGTGACTTAATCTCTTTTCAGTGATCGGTCATCTCTGTAAGATTAGACTGTCGTCTTTGTGGTTTTATCATTCGCATGTACCCTGTCATCATCAAAGCCATTTTAAACTAAATTGCGACGTCAGAGAAAAGAACCTGCTATTTCACATGGGCAGACAAGTCAAGTATTGATAGCCCTATTTCAGCTGTGAAGAGGGCCTTTTTAATTCCTATTGGAAGTGGTTTCAAACCTGCAAATTTGGCAGGTATTACATGTTCAATTCTGAATCGAGATGGCTTTGGTGTCTCAGGAGCATTTCTAAGTGCTATAAAGTTTAAGGAACCATTCTAGCTGTAATGGGGCTTTATTCTGTATGACTGTGTTGACAGTGATAGCTGGAGCTAACAGAAGGAGAAGGTGTAATAGTGAGGCCTCACTACATCTGCGGTCAAGCCAGTTACAACTATGTTGCTTTTTAAGCTATTTGGTATAATGTGAGGATTTGTTAAAAAAAGAAGTGGAAGATTCTTACACATATAACTTGGTAGTGAAACAGTTTTATTTCAAGGCATTATCCATTTCAAAGCTTAATAAAGTATCAGGTACGATTCTGGTCAAATTTCACGCCAAATTCCCACAGCACATTGGGTACAGCTGGAAACAACCTGCCAGATATAGCTGCAAGGTTGTGCCTCCCCATCTCACCTTCTGGTGAGCACAGCAGATTTTGAGAGGCAAAGCACCATGACCTCCCTTGGGTCAGTGCTTCTGGGTCAGATAGCCCTGCTGTCCAGCAGGTTACTAAAATGGAATAAAATCACGGCAAGACATCATCCTTTACTAGGAAATTCTTACAATTCTTAGGCTTAAGTTTACAATTTCCTATTTCCTCTTTGGACCTTATCTTTTCTTCCATGGAGGCAGCAGGGCTGGGGTTTTGTTGTTATTTCCCTCATTCCTGTTCCTCATCTGCCTTCAAGTAAAGATTTATGCACAGTGATGTATCTCTGTGCGGTTAGCACACGGAAATTGCATTATCAAAACATACAAAATGCCCCAAGTGTAGGCATCTGTAGCCTTGTTTTCAGCTCCAGCTGGGCTGTGCCCAATGGGGATCTCAGGGACATGGCACAGAGGCAGAGCAGGTCTGCAGTGGCTTTGCTGTAAATCTGGCTGGCTGCAGAATCAAATCCTGCAATCTGGGCTCTGAGGCCTGTAGACATTCTTTGAGCACTCCAGATCTTCCAGCAATCCCTGCAAATTAAAAGGAAAAAGGGAGGTGTTAGAAGTTGATCCAGGCCTGTATGCCAGTGCAGCCCTCCTATGGATGAGGAGAGCAGCCAGACAGTTTCTTTTTCTCTCACTCCTTTGCCTAAGTGAAGCCATGAAAAAGACCTGTAGCTGAACAGCAAAGAGCCCTGTGGTTGTTCAGCCACTTTTTGTGTGTTATAGAAGCATTTTGTGCTGACTTGTTTTCACAGTATTCACATACTTTCATTTATTGTCTCTTCATAACAATGTGCTACTAGACCATGGGGAAAAAGGCAATCTGCTTTCAGCAAGGTGCTTCAGCTGCTGTTTTTTTGAGGGTTTCAACAGCTTGTTTTGACGGAGTGATAGCAAAATGAAGCCTGAACTGCCAGAGGGATATTTTCTAAGGGTGCAGGGACCTTGGTTTTTTTGCTCATGCTCTATCCAGGTAGTAAAGGAAAATATGGAAAACCCTATGAAAATAGGCACTGACACTAGAAGATGAAGTTGGTGTCAGATGTCTTCTCCATGGAAAGCACATTGTTGGTAGTAATTCTGTTTCCATTGTCCAGCCTTCCTGTTGAGAATGCTGCATGGGCTTCAACATGACAAAGATTAAACTCTTTCCAAAGTAGTGCCACTCAGGCAGTCCTTTTAATTACAAGAGCCAATCTTTTCCCAATTTTTCCATTCTGCCCACAGCTAATTAAAAAGAAAGAAGAAAAAAAATATTCATTAAAAACTCTGACAAGAAAATATCGCTTTTGTTCTGGGATAACCAGATAGGGCACTGCAACCATGATATAGAAAGCTAAAAAATCTGGCAGCTTCAAGTTTACCTTTAATCCTGAGCTTCATCTACTAATAGCCCTGAATTTGCAGGTTTTCCGAGATAGTTGGGAGACCATGGATACCAATTCTCTGGAGGCCTATTCACCACAAAATTCTTGCACAAAAACATTAAAATCATTGTCAGGACGAATGCCCGGGTACCCAAATGGTGGTTTCCATTTCTGTGAGTGGGGGCTCAGGAGATTTGTGGTTTGGATTATGCTGTAACATGCTTCTGAGACAGCATGTAAATGATGAGCAGAACCACTCCTGTAGCAATGGGTTAGCTGTCTCAGGGCATGTTGTTTCAAACACATTCTTGGGCTGTAAATCTGTAGTGATAATGAAGCATAGGGAGCTCAAGTGTTTATCAGGAGTACAAATTAGGTTCTCCTCTGATTGCCTAAGCAGAAACACTACTTCTGAAGGTGTTTGCTTATTAATACTAAGGTTCTATTAGAAGTCTTAAGTGCAAAGCAATGCCCTTATTGATCCCACCTAAAAATAATTATTATTATTATTAGATTGGTGACTGTACATGAAAAGAAGTGGGTCAGAAACTCTTTAGATGGACTTAACAAAGAAGGAGCATTTTAAACCTTTAGAAAACAAGCTGCAAAATGAAGATAATTTCTACAACTTATTTCTTCCTCCTAATATTTGTAATCTTTAGAACCACAACCATTTTAACTAAAACTGTGCAGTAGATTAGATCAAAGCATACAAGTATGGAGGAAATATTTATAACAAGTATTTAAACTTTTTCATAGAAACATGAGTTTATCTCAAGCTTTTAGGGGCAAACATTCACACACATAGCAACCAAAGTCTGATTGAGGCAAAGACAAATATAAACCCCAGAGATTAAAGGTATGAAAATGTGGGGAAAAAAAAGATGATAAAAAGAAGCCCTAGAAGACTTTCTTTTCTATTGCAATACACTCTTACAATAATAATCTCCCTGTAATAAGTGTGTAGAATGGAAATTACTATTTGCCACCAGGGTGACACGGCTGCAGTTTTGATTAGCATTTAATATCAGACAACAGCAAGCTCCTTCCTGTTGTGGAGGATTTCAACATGGCTTTCCCCACCTCTGGCATCATAGCTTTTTGAGTGGGAGTAGACCTATGTAAAGGCTTTATTCTGCACCCCTAGTGGTTTTGGAAACTTCATCTTTTAAACTCTGTGGATACAGCATAAGTCCTTCCACTTGTACCTATTTTGAGGTTCAGCTATATGTTAGTTATCCATTTGGGAGTAGAAATGATGTCTGGAAGGATTGGCCAAGGGCTATTAACACTGCAGTTATGAAAGTCTATGAGACATTAAAAGGAAAATTTGGAAAATAATCACTGCTATTCCAAGTGCAGCTGTAGCCAACCCTTCTAATATACCTGTCTCCCACAAAGTTCTCCCATCAAATCTGTTCAGCTGAGCTTTGTGCAGCAAGTTCAAAGTCACCCATGAAAACATGATTTGTACCTTTACAGTATCGACAGAGTCATGCAGACTTGACTGTTGTACCTACTGTCACTGCCACAATAAATTGGCACACCTCTGTGAGGAGCCAGGACTCAGGAGTGTGACGTGTTGTAACATTAATAGGTACAATTTGCCATTTGACAGTATAAATCTATCACTATCATTTGTTGAGATCACCTCTCTAATAAAAAAGTACAGACTCGCTCTTTGAGGTTGGAACATTTCCAAAATTGAACATCATCCAGATAATCCTCTCTGTGGCTTTTATCCAAACATCCCAGTGCTGTGCAGTGAGGAGGTAGCTCCTCTACGCTATTCCTTGTTTTACTCCTCTAATGAGTGTTTTTAGGCACTTTGAAGGTGTCTGGCTTGGCTTCAAGTTCCAGTTTCTTGAAACAAGTGGTAATTGTAGTGTTTACAACTATAAAAATGGCTTATACATGAACCCTGCAATTTTCAGAGCATTCTTGTGCACTTGATTTGAAACATACAAGCCAAGAATAATTCTTGGGAGCAGTGTCCCCAGAAAATCCAAGCTCTTTTTAATAAATGCAATGAATAATCAACTGGAAAGCAAAAAAATTCTAAGAACTTCAGTGATTGATTAACCATACTGTTTTGAACCTTTCTTGTATAAATGAATGGGTAAATGAATAAAATATACAGATTGCCATTGCAAAATACAAAAAAGTGACATGTGAGTGATGAAAGCAGGCTAACAGTAGAGTAATGCTTTTCATTAAGGAGCTGCCTGCATATTCATTAGAGCTAGTCGATTACTTAAAAAATACATTCATCAGATAATTTATTTGATGAATTTTACCATTATTTGTCAAATAATTTATTCAACAAAAAAAGGTAAAATTAATGGATTAGTGCATTTATCAAATCTTAATGGACAGCTCTAATACTTATTCAGTTCTGTACATTTAGGTTGATTCAGGATTAGTAATACTGCTGCAATCAATGCAGAAAAATTTCCTGGCAAATCCATTACTATGCTGTTTTCTCACATATTCACAGATTTCATGTACTTAATCTAGACTATTCAAACTTAACATCTTTCTTATAAAAAAAATTTCAAAGAATCTAAGATACTACATTTTCCCAAGCTTCAGTAAAGAACATGATCTGACAGACCATTGTTGCCATTTAAAAATAAAAATGAAAAGAAAGAAAAAGCAGCCCCTCTAAGGTGAGTCACATCACAGTGATGTCATCAAGTCCACTGCCTCTTTGGGCTTCCTCACTTTATTATCCCTGCTCTTCAGTGAAACATTGCACGTTCAGTGTTCCTGACATTTCCTGATATTCTAAGAATTATTATCAAAAATGTTGTTTGACCTCTGGCTTCCACCTCAGCAAAACATAGCACCATCTCACATTTTTCAGTGAATATTTATGCTCTGAAAAATTCTGTGGGGTTTTTTTTTTTTTTTTTTGTGATAAATGCTTAGTTACATTTCTTAGGTAGGTGTGAAAGATATACTCTACTTTTTACTATACATTTTTCAGAAAATAGCCACTTAAAACTTGTTTTTATATCTACTGTTATTTCTCAGTCTGCCTTTTTAGTGGAAATAAATTCCTACTGGGACTAGCAATGCCTTTATTATTCTTTTTTAAAGAGTAATAGTCCCCTTTTCATTAGCCTCTCAGTGGCTTCAGTTAAAGGTGTCTCCATGGCGTTTCTTACGCCATTGTGGACAAAGTGGAGAGAATTAATTATATAGTGGCATTAAAGACTGAGTCTGCAACTTTGCTTGAAACAGATTAGTTTAAACCACAGTGCTGTTCAGCAACAATACCTGCTGTGCTAAATAATAACTGAGTCAGAAAATACTCGCCCTGTTCAGTGGACAGGATCAGCTTCAATCTCCAAGACACACCTTCCATATTGCCAAACCCAATGGATGCAATTTCCCAGCGAGACCAGAGCTTTCACATGAATCAAAGTTTTATCTCTCATCTCTCTGCCATTAAAGCCCCAATTCTATGGTCCCTGGAAATACTTAGAAAAAAGAGGGTGTGTCCATTAGTCATATTAGAGTATTGTAATTAGAAAAATTACTTGATCCTATGTTGTTGCATAGTAACAAATTCTTCACATAAGGCTGAAGGGTCCTTGAAGGATGTTCCAAACAAAAGTGTTTGTTTTTTAAAAAATCAACTTTATAGTTGTGTAAGAAAAAGTATATGGAGTTCTCCCTTGCAGTCACTGAAAGGACACTAGACTTGAAACTCAAGTGTGTCCTCTGTCACCCAGAGTGAACCAAGCAGACACAGCAGGGGAGGGAGCACAGGTGGATGTCAAGGGAAAGGAGAAGAGCACCTGCATGTGCCAGCTGGATACAGATTTCCTGAGATATTCCACAGCTCAATGCAGATTAATGTCTCACACATCTTCCTTCAGTTCTAGAAAGACATACTGTGCCCACTCTTTTAATGGATCCATGTATAATCAGTTTTTGTGGCTATTTTTTTCAGGAAAGCCACACAACTGACTGAAATAGGTTGCTTTTGTTGTTTACTGTTTTTAGGGTTTTTTCTTCTTGGTGGTTCTGTACATTGTTCTGTAAGTTTGTTATAAGCACCATTACTGTAAACATATAAACTTACCCTAAATGGTTCATTGAAAGGACACCATAGGTTTGCTTTAGATAGTTAACATAAACTGATGATGTCTTTTGGACTTTCTCAGCAATTACATAATTACTTCATCCACATGACATCTCACTTGAATCTGATTTTCTTCCATTATTCTACTGCCCCTTTGATTCATCCCTGACAGGCATTTAGAGAGGCAAATTTAAATTCACAGTAGTAATTGCACAGGAAAACTCTACTTGGAAATCTCACTTGGACACTGAAAGAAATTTTTGTGGTTTTGAATAAACCACGCCATGGGATTTTGCAACCATATCCACAGCAGAATCATAGATAGTTCTGAAAAGCAAAAGGCCAAATCCTCAAGAGAATTTGGAAAATTGTGGAAGGTATGAATAGCTTTCTGCCAAATATTCACACCTCCAAAATGGAAAATACATCTTGTTCTCAGACTTCACATCTCAGTCATGCTCCTGATACTTTCTCCTTCCTGGTAGCTCATCCAGTCACTGAAGCTAGTTATACTAAAAGATGAAATACAACTATTTCACTCCTCTTTGTCATGTAAAACTCCTGCAGGGCTCCTGCATAAGGCTCCAGATGCAGCCTAAGGAATGTTTCCATGTATGCAAGGAAACCATAGGATAGGAGCAATGTATAGTCTGAACTTTTTGATGCACCTTGAATCAGTTTATTAAACAGCCTGATTTATGTCATTCCCAACTCACAAGACAATACATCTTCTCAAAAGCTTCTTGGAAAAGAAGAGTAAACCTAGAACCTAGGAGCACAATAGACCCCAATCCTACCCCGGGATCTAACTGGGGTAACGTTTATGGCTGAGGTCAGGTACAGCTCTGTTGGTTCATCCCTCCTGGCCTTGGCTGCAGAGCCAAGGTAAATAATGTCTTTAGTTTTGCAATCCAGTAAGAAATAGCATTGAATCCACAAGTCTGCAAAGCTGTTTACCCTGACGAAGAGCATGGAAACCCTATTTATTTATTTATTTACATCTCCTTTTAAGTGTTCTAAAAATATAAAAGAATCACTTAATTGAGTCTAAATCTGTAGCTTGAAGTATGTAAAAGAAAACTTTGCAGTGTTCACAAATAAAAAGCAATCCTATGTGAACTTCTTTTTTTTTTCCTCAAGTCAGGATTTGTAATAAGCTCATTTGGCTATGTTTTAACTTTTAAAACAAGTGAAATCATTAAAATCTTAGAAGCATAAAATTCTACCCCTGATTAATTGAAAATATTTCCCAAAAATACAGCCTAAAGGGGGTTCATTAATGTTTTTGTTCTATTTCCTACTCCCAGATGAGACTGCTGTTGTATACTTAAAGCATTCGAGAAGATATATTCACTGGGGACATGGTAATGAGATAAATCAGTCAGGAGACAAACCCTGACTGTTTGACTGCCAGCTTGTGTCCAATTTTATGCAATTAATATAGCATACATTTTCATTTTGAAGCTTAAACGGTTGTATTGTTAATAACTTAATTCCGTTCTCCCCTGACTGCAATAAGGATGACCCACTGAACGTTGCCGTTTTACCCAGCCATTAGCCATCCAGCCAGAAAGACAGAAATGTATTGCTCTCTGTGGCAGAACTCAGACCATCACAAGCTCATTAATTCAAACACTCCTAATGAGGGTCATTGTACAGACTGATACAGATACAGCTGCTCTGAACTTCAGACATTTTTTGAAAGAGCCAAATTCAATATGATATATGTAAAAAATTCAAGTATATGCCTAAGAGAGCAGCAGGAGAAATTTTCTCATTCTTTTTTGTGAGATCTGACATCAGCATATAGATGGTTTCATCAATTATTGAGACAGAGACTAAGAAAGGAAAAGGGAATGATTTGGGGGTTTCATTTTTGAAGTTTGAATGTAAAGTGCTCAGACTGAATCAGAACTAGTATGTCTGAGTCTTTAGAATTAGCTGCCTCTTTCTTATACCTTCTCTTCTTTGTAACACTAGAGAGCCTTTAAAGGCTGGTATTTGAAATGTTTTAATAACTTTTGAAAGGCTCGAGTGTATCTTTTACACAAAGATATCCTACATGAAATTACTAATCCCTTTTTCGTTCTATAAATAATGTGTATTGGAAATAGTCTCAAAACCTCAGTCTCATATTAAACAATTATAGCAGTGTTTAAAAACACAACTGTCTTTAGATAATCCTGGATGAGGAACTGGGGGGGTGAGGGAAATCCAGGTCTTTCTGCTCCAGTGAATATTTAATTATTTATATGGCGTGGAATAGATCCAGCAGCACCAGAATAACTATACAGAGCTGGAGAAACCAAGGGTCATAGCCTAGTCTGAATATTAAGTAAAACAGAAAATTGTGCCCCATGTCTGCAACATCCTGTATAAATGTGCTGTCCACAGGGATTTTCATTGTTCAGGAGTGTCCTTTCTGGTTTTATTCAGAAAAGCTATCCTAGTCAGGAAGCGTTTCCTGGTGAAAACACAGTCTAAAACAGTAAATGTGTTTTAGTGCTAATGAACTGACATTTTTCAAGAGAAAAAGGATGGGATTAATTTTTTTGAATGCCCTGTCCTGATCCATTTAATTTCACCAGAAGTCCAGGTGCTAACTGAGCTACCGCCATGAAAGACAGACCATTCCCCTCTGAGCTGTCAAGTGCTCTTTGTCTTGCTTTAAAAAAAGAAGGGGGGGAGAAGGAAAAAACGATGTCTTAGTTGTCAAATTTGACAGCTTTCAGCTACCTTGATGGGGAAAATGATGATAGATCACTTCACTGTGTCTTACAATTTAATTGTAATTAATTATGAAAGAAATTACAGCTCTTCAACATGAGTGCAAATATTTTTATTTGCAAATTTTATTAAATTTTGTGTAGTTCATCCTATTCAGTGTTCAACTAACAATGACTATCATTCTATCTCTACACAGAGAAAGTTTCATGCAGTGTGAAGCACTAACATCATATTTACTTGAGGACAGAACACTACATTACTCTTCCAGTATGTAAAATAGGTACATTTAAGGGTGGAATTAAGGACCTATTTTAAATATAGCTGTTGCTAGGCAATGTGCTATTAGCAGAACTCCAGCAGCCTGGAACACTTAGGATTTTAGGACCTACATGCTCATTTTTATATTATTACTTAGTTTCTAAAATACTAGCAATCAACAGAGAAGTTGGTAATTTGCTTAGACAATAGATGAGATTGTTCCTCAGTGCTGTCTGCTGGGGCAGTCCCAGACCTGACAAGGGGAGTAGCCAGAGCAGCACCATCTTGCTCTGTCCATGCCCAGCTTTCCTTTCTTGCAGATGCTCCTGTTCAGGTAGTAGGGAGACAGAGGGAGGGATGGTAATCTGCAAGCAGATTTTCAGAGCTGTCCTAGGTGTAGGTGGAGGTAGGTTAACTCCACACACTGATTTTCCCATCCTATTCTAAAATACATATGATTGATTGAACAGAGCTCCCCAGACTAATTCCTTTGGCAAAGCCCCCTTATTGTTGATGAGATGGTTAGGAGAGCATCAGGAAATTTTTTTGATTTCTAAATTGCTTTTTCTGTCCTACAAGAGGAAATTATCCAGATCAATGCTGTTGGTCAGATCTGATCCTAGGACTTGTACCACTTCAGATTGTTCTGAACTCTTCCTTGTGTGCCTGCTGGACCTGACCCACCAACATCACAGCTCTGAACGTGGGAGCTGTATGATGGAGATCCCCCAAACAGCTGCAGGGAAATGTCACTGTCCTGCTCTTTACCACAGTATGCATCCATGACACACTGAGTGCTAATCTGCAGAGCAAAACTGCAGGCAGCAGTGTCCACTGTTGCCTGTGAATGTCTTGGGACTGCCACTCTCTGTGGTGTGTAGTGATAAAGCCTTGACAATGCTGGTGGCAATAGAAGTTTTACTATTTAATTGGCATTCTGCATATTGGCTTAATGGGGCCAGAAGTCACTCCAAAACCCTAAATCTTTCTGACCCTTTTCATATGTGATGTCCCAGAGAGAGATATACCAAATACTTACCATCCTTCCTTTAAACTCCATCTTGGGTGTACAATACAACCCAGCTCATGTAGGTTTGTGTCTCCTTAGAGATTAAAGAGCTACATAAATGTAGTTGGCCATATCTACGATTTCATGTTATCTTAATAATTGCTCTTGTTCATTGTCTATTTCACACATATTTTAAGTTTTTCATTTGTTCATAAATACACCACAACATTTCTAGAATTCAAGAAGGCTAAAAATACTTTTACAAATATCTTTAGGGGGACTTGATTCCCTGAAGATGCTGTGAGTGGAGGCTTTTTCTGTATCAGTCCTTGACTTTGATTAACCACTTAAAAAAAAAAAAAAAAGGAATAGATTAATTATTAAAATTAGTCCTGTAGTGCACCTGAGCAATGATGAGTGAAACATGATTCTCACTGAACTGCAGAGGAGGCAGGGCTGAGGATGCTCAGCACTTCAGAGAATTGCCCTGGTAGGGAGAAAGAGGTTTTCTTTGTAAAATAAGGACTGAGTGCACTGTTTGCCCAATAGCAGTCTGAGGTGGTTTGTTAAATAAATAAAATACAAAAAAATGATTCAGTTCAGGGCTTGGAATCAATGCAATTCCCCTCTAGTCTATTAGCCTTGCCGGGAAGCCCCTCTCAGGACGCGCAGCAGCTCCTCTGACTGCTCAGCCGTGTAGCAGCGCTGAAAACAAAGGCGCCAGGACTCGCCGTGTCACACCGTAACATCGTTATTCACTCCACAAAACTGCGGCCGTGCCACAACACCTCACGCTCTGGGTTTGCCCCAGGCTGCAGACTAACTGTGCTCATTATTCAGGTAACTGTCCCCAGGCTGGCCCTTCCCAGCCCTGTGCAGAGCCTGTCCCGAGCCCGGTGTCACAGCTGCCTGCACATCCTGCCACGCTCCCGCTCGCTCCCTCTCCGGAGGCAGCATCCCTTCTGTTTGCCATTTCATTCCCATTCACCTTGCCTGTCACCTTAAGGCAGTCTTAATTATAATATCATTGAAGGCTTATTCAACAAGATCTTAAGACTGTGGTTCAGTTACAAACATGAAAACACATGATTACAACCAAAGTAAGTATAAAACAATATTTGGCTGTAAGGAGCAATTGAAACTTTTTTGATGTTTTGGTGTCTCTCATCCAGAAAACCCTCTGTCCCAGATGGAAAACTTGGGGATCCAGGATTTCTTGTGTACATCTATATTTTAGATTACTTTTACAGCCTACTATCTCAATTTCTGCTTGTTTGAAACTCAGTTTTGGATACAAATTCAAATTTCTTAAGTGCTTGTATGTTTGGCTAGGCATTTTAAGTGATTTGACTTCTCATTCCATTTGTTGGAACACATATAGCTCTTTGGGGATATCAGTTCTATCTCCCTTTTAATCCTAAAAAGTTCAACTTATTAGTGTTCATACTCAGTCCTGCCATCCAATAAGAACTTTTTACTTTACATTTCCCAGAAATACTTGAGGCCACTGGTATGCTCATAGCAAAGAACATGCAGAGTATTAGGTTGAAGCAGGATGCATTAAGTTTAGGATATCTTTTGGGATATCTTTTGGATTACCAGTTTTTTCCAAAGGCCACGCTTGACACATTGTTTACATTAGCTAGCTTTTTCTCCTGGATTTACCCATGAGTTCATGCTATTGTTTTCCCTCGAGTTTTGCTTCATTTCTGTGTCACAGGATATTTACTACAACTTTGTTGTTAACCATTTTATCGCCCTTCAAAGGACAAAATGCAGTTCCAGAGGTTTCTGACTTAGGTTGGAGCATTGTGTAAAGCCAGCCTATGCGCTTTCACTTTGCTATAGAAATTTTTTATTAATGGAGTGCTTAAAAACGGGGCAAAGACCGACTTAAGACTTAAATAAATCTTGGAAATGACTGGGTGTTTCAGAAGTTAAGTTCACCCTCATTACCCTGTAACACTACCTCCTGTGAGGCTACCTGAGACATATTGTACAATAATTGTGTTCTGGCAGCTGACTCCAAGAAGCTGGTGTTAACCTCTCCTGTTCCCCTGATACATACAGATTATTCCCATCAGAATGGGCTGGTGAATGAAAAGATCACAGTTAATGGGTATTACTTTAATGTAGAAGGCCAAATCCTATTATCCTGTGAAACAGACAGTGCAAATAGTATTTGTGTAAAGGAGCCCCACTGGGACAAGGAGAAATGGAGCCTGCTGCCCGCCCCATCCCTGCTCAGCAAAACCCTGCCAGCTCTGCAGCTGTTTTTGTGAGAGAGGGGGGTTGGCCCATAGAGATTCTCACAGAACCTATTGCTGGCAGTTTCTAAAGTTGCAATGTGTTCTCCACGCTTATGGTACTTTGATCACATTTCCCGCTACCTTTTTCAAATTAATAAGTGTATTAGGTGGGTTATGCAGATTACAGTGTATGTGTGAAGTTATTTGATATATTATTCAGCAACAAATATAGGATAAAAAGTAAGTCTGCATATAATTATCCATAACTGCTGACTGACTCATAATTAACTTTGAAAAATTGCTGGTTTAGGAGATATCATGGATTACAATTTTAAATATAAGGAGCTTCAGAATAGCTCTCACGATCAGCACTAGTACAAGGTATTCAATGAAGGATTAATTCCCTAAACTGCTCATCAGCTCTATCTCCTGTCTTATCAAATTGTAAATATATTATGCTGCATTAAACTATGAGCATGCAGCTAATTAAAGCAGAGACTGCTTTAATATCAGATCCTTCCCCCTTGACACAAGAAAAATGTTCTAAGGACATACCTTATGAGTGTTAACAAATGAAAGTGATTCCTTTTTAAGTAGTGCTGTGCTCCAACAGCATTTTGTTTTTATTTCAGAGACCTTTTATTTTCTTTTCATTTGGGTTAGGTTTTTGATTTGGTTTGGTTTGGTTTTTTTAAAAGAAAAAGAAGCAGGGGAAAAACTATACAGTCTTTCTGGAGAAACAACTTGGGGAAGGCATTAATTCTATTCATTCTACAGCTGGAAACCCACAGGAACTGACCAAAGAATTGCAACCAAGGATTTACAAATAGTATCTGAATGACACACAGCTAAAATTTGGTTAATTTACTAACATTTTAAATATATTCTGATGTTAAATGCTGCAAAGTAAGAAGGCAACCATCCACATTTTTAAAAGAATGCAGTATAAATTTAACTGAAAGATCAGTGAAGCCTAGGCAAGCCAAGAGAGGATCAGAATCACAACTGAGCATCATTTGCAAAATTGCTTATTTTTTAGTTGCTTTTCTTTGTTTCAAACTCAAATTAAGCAATGTCATTGTACAAAAATCAAGGAAAAAATACCAAAGGTATTCATCTATGAAAAAAATAAAAGAGAAGATATGCAGCAAGGAGCCTTTCAGCAAAAGCTAGATTTTTTAAATCATTTGTGTAAGCCTCTAAGATTTTTGCATCACTTGAAAGTTTTCACACCCCAAAGACATCAAAACATATGATGCTATTAATGTTATTTAGCAACAAAAGACACCCATATTTAATGATCAATATGATACAGTACAATAGAAAACCCATAGGGTAAAGGGTTTTTTGGGAGCTTCTCAATTTCTCTTTCCTTTTTAAAAATTCCTTTCCTTCTTTCCTTTCCTTTCCTTTCCTTTCCTTTCCTTTCCTTTCCTTTCCTTTCCTTTCCTTTCCTTTCCTTTCCTTTCCTTTCCTTTCCTTTCCTTTCCTTTCCTTTCCTTTCCTTTCCTTTCCTTTCCTTTCCTTTCCTTTCCTTTCCTTTCCTTTTCATCTCCACTTAGGAAAATAATCTCAGCAGGAAATCGAAGAGATTTACCAATAAAATCAATAAACATTTGCAGACTGTTGGTAGTGATACTGTTGAGATAAGGTAGGGTTACATCCCTGTTTAATCAATGTTTATTTCAGGGCTCATATTTTTTTAATAGAAGTGAATCAGACCAGGGTGGGTTTTTTCCCCTCCTGGCATGGGATTCTCTAGATTTCAGATACAAAGAAATTTTATCTGACTTGTTTCATCTAAATGTTTAACAGTTATTGGCATTCAAAAGTATCCTCATCTGAACTAAAAGTTTTTTTCTTTGCTCCCCCCAGGTTAATTTGTTGGCTTTTGGAGTGATTATTTATAAAGTATTTCGACACACTGCAATGTTAAAGCCAGAAGTCAGTTGTTATGAAAATATAAGGTAAGTTTGCCATTCAGTAGAAATTCTTCTGTAGGTTTAAATACAGACAGAGATTATAATGAGTATTCAAAAGTAGCAGTTTAATATCCTCAGATTTGTAGAAAAAAGAAATATTTTAATTTCTGTTATTACCCTTATATGTATTTGGACATAAATTTTGCAATTATTCCCGCTGAGCCATGCCTTGTATGATAGGGTGTGTGTGAAAGATGCACAAAGAAAACGAGAGGCCCATATCAACCAGAGGGTAAAGGCTGATGGCAAAGTTAAAGAAGTAGTTGTCCTTTTTTCTTAAGTATTTTCCACAGCCTCTATGCAAGGCAAAACAGAATTCAAATCTATGCCTGAAATGGGACCAAAATATTTGCCTTGAAGTAACAAGTGATAAGAGATTGGAGCCATTCGTGTTACTGGGGAAAAGTCTGCAGTAGGACATTGTGCTTCTGTGGCACTGGGGGGAGGGAGTGGATTCTTTACTTTGCATGCTGCTATGATTTTTCCATCAACTCACTCTCTTTAAAACTGATTTATAGGGACCTTGAAAACCGTTTGTGCAGGAAAAGCTGAAGTGTACTACAGGGAACATTGAAAACAACTTACTGTTTGTGTTGCTTAGGAACACTCCTGCAGTTTCAATGCATTGCACTAGATTTATAGTTAGGATTTAGCAATTGTTTGATTGATTACTTTCTCTTATTCCTCACCTTTCATAGCTTCATGTGGTGACCTGTTTCTAATGAAGTTGAAAATTATTCCTTTTCAGGAGAACAGTGCTAAAAATGTCTGCTGTTCAAAGGAAGTCCTGCAATGACTGAGCTGAGAATGAATAAGAAAGTAATCAGTGGCTTCATTTCCAAGACAACATGCTGTAATTTGCTCAAGTCTGTGAACAGGGCTCTACAGCATCTTGGAAAAAAAAAATCGTAGCAAATCAGTTCCTACAATTTTAAGGCATCAATATGCTGACCAAGGAACTATTTGAGAGTACTTGTGTGCTAAAAACATTTTTTTTTTTTTAAGAGAGAGAATTTTAAAAAGAGTCTGGTTTTACAACTGGCACCGTCCTCTGCAGTGAACCTGAGAGGCAGCCTGGGAATCCTTTGATGCCATGCACATGCACTGACCTAAGAGCATACTGAACATTTTTCTGGGTTATTTTTTTTGAGGAAGATAAGGGGGAGGAGGAAAAGTGGGGGAATGCTTCATAACAGACATATGTTTTTCCTTGGGGAATTACACTAACAGTAGATTTAAATCAAATCATATGGTGCTGCAGTACACCAGAGAAAACATATCTGAAGATTAAAGAAGCCAGTGTTTTAAGGCCCTCCAGTTTTACTCCTTTGCTCTTCCAAAGTGATTATGTGACTTTGTTCATGCTACAGTGCTACAGCACACCCTGAAGAGCAGCCCCTGCACTTGCACTTCTCAGGCCTTTGCAGCTGTGAAAAAATTTCCAAGGCAGCAGTCACCACCCAAAGTGGAGGAAGAGGTGAGTAGCATGTGCCTGCCTGTTGTTCACAATGTTTTCTTCCTGTCTAGGTCCTGTGCCCGTGGTGCCCTTGCTCTCCTGTTCCTCCTTGGGGCTACCTGGATTTTCGGGGTCCTCCATGTGGTCCAAGGATCTGTGGTTACTGCCTATCTTTTTACTATCTTCAATGCATTCCAGGGGATGTTCATCTTCATATTTCTTTGTGTACTGTCTAGGAAGGTAAGTATCCTCCTCCTTGTGGGAAGTGACTCAGTCTCATGTCCCTGCACTGTCCAGGTGCCCAGCCCTGAAGCTGAGCTTCTGCCTTCAGTGGAGGCAGAACCTCTGTCCAGTTTTTACATTCTCACGTATTTTCTCCAGTTTTATAACTGAAGTATGAGACATGGGAAAATGGGGCTTTTTAACTGTAAAACTGGTTATAGTGTCATTAACCTGATTAAATAATACTATGTGTGCAATAAAACTTCCAGTCTTTTCAATTAGCAGCAAGATTCACCCACACTGCCCTGGGATGATATTTTCTTCAGTGGTCTGTCCTAAAGTAAAAGTCAGCCCCACCTTAAAACATCTAGTGGCAGGAGCAGTACAAAATGGGTTCAAAGACATATAGACCTATTAATAAATCTATTTCATAATTGAATTCAATATTTTTATTTCAGATTCAGGAGGAGTATTATAGATTGTTCAAAAATGTTCCTTGCTGTTTCGGCTGCTTGAGATAAAGGGAAGGAAAACACCCAAAAGCATCTCAGCAGAAGAAAGAAGCAACCTACATGGTGTTGTTATGGATATTACTGCAGAACATGGTGTTTTGAAAGTATGAAATGACCCAGTGAGCAGGCATATCTCTTAACTGAATTACTGGTTTTGTACATACATGTGAATTCATGCAGAACATCTGTATTATTTCGTATAATAACAGTATACAAAACAAACTAGATCATTGCAAAACAAATATTAATAAGGACAAGGGAAAGAAAAAAATTTCTAAATAACTTCAAGACTTCATGACTAAGGTTTTGTTTGTAATATTAAAAATATCTGCAGTTTTTGAAAGCAAGATGCCAAAAACCAACTGGCACAGAAGATTTTATTAAGTGCTTTGCTAGTGGAAACATGTTCACCATCATTTTATAGTAATGAACTTCATACATTAAGTTGTATGTGACCATCTGCAGGGAATGGGTTCCATTAAAGAGTCAATAGATAAAGATCTGCTTCAGCCTAGACTTTTGAAAACATTTCTTTTAATTTAAAGTAGATTAAAAAAGGAATTTGTTTAATATTATTCTCTTATCACTCTGAAATATATATTTGTATATTAATCAATCCTTTATTTTTATAACTTCTAAAGAACTGTTTAGATCCAAAGAGCTGAGGTCAGATCTGATACAAGAATGGTGGGACAGTCATTTTATAACTGCAAGATTATTTTGTGAATACTTTGAAAAAGATCTGGTTCTTGTTTTATTTAATTGCTAAAAACACTGAGATCTGCTTAACTGGCACTATGATTTTGGAGGCTGTGGGAAGAAGATGCTTTCACAGGTTTGTCACTTCATAGAGATAGTTGGAATCCAGACTTTGTAGGATCAAATTAAAGTGGTAGAAATCACCCATGCAGAAGAACACAGATTTAAATTCAAGGTAGTGTGGCTTTGTACTGTGTAAAATTCCAATTACAGCAGTTTTCTCATAGCATCTTTGAGTCAAGCAGTTGTCTTCCTCTGAGGCTCGTGGGTTTGAAACAATCCTGCACTTAACCTTAGGAGTTTGTACAGAACTACTAAAATCAAAGGGAGGTGCAAGTTTGGCAGATCAGAGACAAACACAATGCATCAACCATTCCACCTATGCCACCTGACTTATTTGAATATTATGCTTTAATTTCACCCTTTTAGCACCCAAATTATGTGAAGTGCTGAGCAATTTCCTGTCCACATTGCCTTCTCAGGAAGTGTCTAGGATCTCAGATGAAGCCCAGTATTTTTGCCAGTGAGGCACTGTAAATATGTAGTTGTTAATAAATCCCACTGTTGTGTTGTCTGTTAAAATAAAGCACTAGCCTGAATTTTATTTATATTAAAGGAAATCTTTTTTTAGTGATGGTCAACTTTGGTTTTTATCTTTTGTTCCTTATACACAAGGTTTTCATTGTATGCACTGCAATGATAGGCTTCATTAAGTATGTTCCATGCCTGTGTCAAGTTTTTTGAAAAAGGAGTAGTCTATTTTTCAAAAAAATACTAAAGAAATATCCTGGTCCTTTGAATGTAAAATATGTGAATAAACTGGAGTGCTTTGCTTTCACATTTTGACATTTCCATTCATTTAAATAAATGCAGTGGTAAAAGTTCACATTGTTACATATCATTTGCCCTCAATTATTTGCTGTATTTCCTTTGCTGTTGTGTATGTTCTTCTAAGGTTGGGAAATGCAGATACATATTACTTAAAAGAGTATTTTTAGAAGGATATCTACCAGCCCATCATTTTTAATCTCCTGCAGAACTGTAACCTATAGTAAGCTGATCTGGACAAAGCATCTCTAGTGACTGTATAATGACTTCAGCATGCTCAGGGAGATTGAAAAAAAGTTCCTTGGAAAGAAAATATATCATAAATGTTTAGCTTACAATAGTCTTTGTAATGAAAGAATATATTTTATAGGAAAACTGCTCTCCTGTCTCTGGGTCAGATCTTCATCGAAACTCTGTTTTCCTTACATACAGGATGAATTTTCATCTTTTAATACAGCATATAAAGAGCGGACAAATCTTTTTAACTTCCCTGCCTCAGACCCTGAAGGATATTGCCACTGTCCTTCCCAGAGCATGCAGACGTACTGACAAGCAATTAAGGGGTTTATTTGTCACAGCCCTTAGTTACATGAACCCCAACCCAGATGAGAGAGAAGGACTGACTTCGGACATAAATTGAAAAAGAGAAGGACTGACTTCGGACATAAATTGAAAAAATTGAAAGGAAAATGTGAATTTCCATACATTCAACAAGATGTGAGGAAAATCTTTTTCACCATAAGGACAGTCAAGTGTTGGAAAGGATTGCCCAGAGGGTTTGTACAGTCGTGCTAAAATCTTTGGAGGTTTTTAAGACTGTATAAAGTTCCCAGCAACCTGATCCCAACCTGACCCTGCTCTGAGCTGGAAGGTGGATGAGATGACCCTCTGAGATCCCTTCTAGCCTGGATTGTTCTATTACTCTAAGGTATCAAATCAGAAAAATAATAATCAGGCATTAGTTACAATTTTGTTATGCAAACTTGCACTCAAGTGCTATGCAAACTGTTTTTCCAAAAGTAATTTCATGTAATCTATTTATCAGATCAACTAGCTGACTGGTTTGAAAACTAAGAATTTTGTTCAACACTTTTTAAGATAACACACTTTTTAAAGGTGTGTGGCATGTCCAGTGGGGCCAACAGGAAAAAAAAAGTAAAAACAAATTAGTGATTGACCAAACATATAAAAAGTAAAATGTTAAGGTTTCACTCTGAAATTAAATGCTTGGTGAAGAATTTTTTTCCATTAAACCAAACAGAAATTTGTGCTCAGTGTTGCATTTCAAGGTGTGTTTCAGAATACAATAAATAAGGTAAAGACTCATCTATTCTTAAATAAATATTCCCTTGAAGAATTAGAATTGTATTTCAAAGAAACTGCAATATTATCACCATAGCCATTGGGAAGTTCAGTCTGCTGGAGCTGTGCTAATAAACAGACCTTCTGTGCTCTTTACCTATTGGAACGAAGCAGGTAGTCATTTAAAACAAGATAAATACAGTGCAAATTTATTTCAGACTTTTCCCCACTCTCCAGTTGCCACAGACCTTCAGCTCAGAAGATGGTGATGCTCCAAAGCCAGGACTCTGGAGACTTGTGCACCCTGTTGACCACACCTGTAAAGCAATGCTGCAAATGATTACGTGAAGCAGAACAAATATTTTCAGGGCTTATTGTTCCAGCTGCTACACTTCCAGCATCACTTTTCTCATCAATAATTTCACTTTTTATGTCTTTATTATAGTAGTTTCCTAAAGGCCAGTTCATAATCACACTCTTGCCATGTGCCAATTAATCTCGGGAGAAGCCCTACCTCCGTCTTTGAAATCTATATAGATTAGACAAAAAAAGTCAAAACCCATGAAGAAAGTTAAAACTTTCTTTCCTCTGGGAAAAGAGATGGTAGGAGAAGGGCCACTGGCCAGCAGCTTCCTGCAGCCTGTGTTACTCTTTTCCCTTGGTTCTCATACATCCAGTGCTGAGTGCTGTGCTGTGACATTCTAGAAGCAACAGTGCCGCCTCACCAAAGTCATCCCCCATGCAATTTTTACAGAAAATTAAGCCTTTAAGATGGATGCAGACTTGAAAACAGCTGATCATCAATGCACTGGTAGTCCATTTAAACACAACCAAATTGTCAAGTGCAAATGTGCTAAAGCATTTTCACAAGTTGCCTGGCTCCCTGCCAGCTCAGCCCTCATGGCCATGGCTGCAGGCAGCCTGTCCGTGGAGATGCAGCCACAGAAGGATGGGACTGCTGTTTTCAGACTCTCTATCTCCATGACAACCCTCCTGAACAAACCTTATGGAGAACCAAGAGCCCTTGACACATCCAGACTTTGCCAGGAGTCAGGTCCATAGCCACACAGGGAACCTGGAGGCCCTGGAACTGCTGCTTCGAAACAAGCTGCAAGAGGTGAGCAATATGAAATAGAATATTTCCATCAACTTTACTGCTACACAGCAATATTGACAGCAGCAGTCCTACTGGGTCAGAAGAACAGAAAGTATGAAAAAATCCATACACACCAAAAAGTAAAACTGACTTTTGAGAATGTACTTTTTTTTTCCAAGTGGAACACAAAAAAGCTTAAAAGCACACTGAAATTATCGTGAAACGTAAATTATTACTTATTCTATTTATGATAACAATTATATTTTGTAGAGACTTTATTTTACATCTTCCCAATGCAGGGTTACATGTTTCCCAGAACCATCCTTTTAAATTTGGCAGAAGCTTTACTTCTACAGATGTTGTTTTACAGCTCCTTGGTCTTTTTCTTGCCTTGCTGGTAAGTACTGAAATTTTATTGTATTTACTCTTCTGGATTCCCAAGGAAAAAGTGTCTTTTCATCAAATATAGGAGAAGCTCCTCTGTTTCCAGAAGCATTGCTGAATATTCTAACTAAAAGTAGCTCCAAGACTGACCATCAGCCTTCACTGCAGTGCAATACGCACCTCCCTCCAATAAGTCTTTGTATTTATTGTAACTATTTATATAAATGCTGCAGTCAGCTCTGTATCCACATAAACCTAACACCATTTAAATTAAATTTGTAAGACTTTTGTGAGACAGTGCTGAATAATTTAGTCAAATCCAAGTTGATTATCAACTGTTCTTCTTTATAATAACTAAGTTTGAAAACTATGTTTTTAAGAGACAATCCAGTTTACTTTGTTAAAATCAGTTCTATCTTAATGTGGGCAGGGGTGTTTTCCTCCTGTGTCTGGCCCACCATTATTTGGTCTGATGGACTGAGTTAAAGGCAACAATCTTCAAAATCTCTTTCCTCTCTCTCTTTTGAATGTTTCTGCACTATGCAGACTTCTGGCATCACCTTGGCTTCTGCTGGGTTTCAGAAATAATTGTTGATGATACAGTAAATTTGTTTTCTCTCCCTTGTGTTTAAATCCCAGTCTTACAAACACTCATGTATTTGCTCAGTTTTATGCACGACTAAGTCTTTGGCGTTAATGAGGCTGCTCATGTGCATAAAGTTAAGCATATGTGCAAGTGTTGTATGATCAGGGTCTTAGGATGCCAATTTGCAGTAATAAGAGATTTGCATAAACTCATGATCCCAAGCACTGGGCTTCCCGCTCATTATCAGTAGTGGAATTAATTTAGCTGTTTTTCATTCCATGATGTTTATGAGCCTTTTTTTTTTTTTAAGTGAACTTCAAGTTGTTTTGATTACCACTCCTCAGCCATTTTTGATTGTCCCTTTCACTTAAAATATGTGGGGCTTTTCCCTCGACTTACAAATGCCCACCTTAGCCATGTTAGTATGAGCTCATTTATGCACAAGATGAAAGATCAGGTCACATTTCTTAAGCTGAAAATATGCTCCATGCTGTGTAAGAGAGCTGCAGAAATTCCAGTTGCAAATACCCAGCTAGGACTCATCAAAATCCTGTGCACAAGTCATGGCTTCTGTCATCAAGGGGTTAGGCCCTAAATGAAGTGAGTAGCAGCTGTAACCCATTTAGTATAGATGCCAGCTAAGGGAGAGGCAGCTTGTACTCCTCTCTGGCAGGTGGGTCGCATTGAAGCAGAAAAAAGTAAAGTATATCCTCACTGAAATTACAGTGCATGTCCTACTGAAGGATAATCTCCTTTCTGATGCTCAGCTCTGCTTTGTCTTCATTATGATTGACACTTAATACCTATAATACAACTCCTAAAGACTTTGGGGTTTGATTCCTCATTCTCAGAAGCAGTACTGCATTTACTCCCTCTCTAAATGTGTGTCCAGGTGTCCACCCTTCCCTGGCAGGGACTGATGAGGACACACCTACCCAGAGACCCTCCCTCTGTGGTTCACCCAGCTCCCACAGCTGACCTGCAGTTGTCTTCCAGCCCCCAGCCTAAGCCTGAAGTACAGCTGAGAAGGCTGGAGTGCAACATTCGGCTTTGGAGTGAGTAAGGGACACCAGTGCTGCAATAGGGAAACAAAGGTAAAAACAGTGATATTTGGTGAGTAGCAAAACAAAGGCGTGAATGCGTCCTAACCCTAATATGTAATGTTTTCAAAGAAGGGGGGAAAAGATAAACTAATAAATTCTTATTTACAAATAGGTACAAAATAGATAGTTGAGAGCTATCATCTAGAGAACCTCATGGATCCCTACCTTAATAACTGTATTTGCCAAAAGGAAAGCGGAGTAGTGCTGGGGAAGAGGAGGTGGTAGCACTCAAAGGAGGCTCAGGGTGTGGGGGCAACACAAAGAGGTTATGGATTATTGGGAAAATGAGAATAGCATCAAGTGGCAATTTTGTAAGGATGTCTACCCTGAAGCTAAACAAAAGTGAAAAAAAAATCAACTGATCCTTGAGGCAACTCCCAATTACATCCTATATGTTATCTTTTTAATGAATTATTTGTGTGCAAAATTTCTAGACTAAAAATATTACGCATTAATGAATCAGACAGCATAATCTTGCTGGAAGATCAGGAAAAAGTTTACCATAAGAGAGAAAAAGGGAAAGACCCTGTGGTTCTGCACCACTTTCTTGAAACCATATGAGCCTGTGAGATCTGCTTATACTGTTGCATGGCTTGAATGGTCTTCTTTAGTTGTTTTTTCTCCTTTAAAACTATTGTTTTCTTCAGAAAGATATTGTGTGCATGGAGTACATGTGCTCTGAGCTACAAATGAGTAGCATCCTGAATTTGGCAACCTTAGGTTGCATCCATTTCAGAGATACTTTCTCTGCACATGTTGTATGTCTGTGCAGCGAAGGATGAACAGAAATGTGCTCTCTGGTCATGCATAGTGTACAATAATTACATTAAACCATGTTTTAAAGTAAGCTATCCTTTCAAGTGGTCAGTGTTAACTACTTGAATGACCAAAAAGATTCTCTCTACTATGTACCATCTACTTCAAGCCCATACAGAAATGATCCTGTGTTTTGTGGCTATTTTAGGCCTCCACCTCAGAGCAAAATCAAAGCAATACTAACAAAGGACAGCACAAGTGACAGTTGTACCAAGTCTTTTCTCTGCCCAAGAGCTGCTGGTGAAGGGCTGTGTGTGGTGACAATGACGCAATAACCTCTTCTCCAAGCCCTGTACAGTGCCAGTGCAGGCTGACTTCAGAGGCTTTACCTGTCAGGGTCTGCAGTAAGTGGTACAGGCTGGTTGACAAAGCAAATGTCCTCTCCAGGAGTGCAGCCACGTTTCAGGTCTCCCCTTTCTATATGAAGAAGAGAGGAAGGGAATTTGTAACAAAGGTATGCTCCAGAGGTAGTTTTCAAGTATCTTGAACAGAGGGGATGAAAAATTCTGTCCACTTTCATGACAAAAGCAGTGGCTGAGATGCATTCTGGTTATTTCAGGTGCCAGTTGTAATAAATGTACTGGAATAGCAGGGCAGATTCCAGGATAGAGTCAGCACCTGGCTCTGGCTGGGGCAGGCGGCTGTGCCTGTGCTGTCAGGACAGAGGGAGGGCATGTGGGATGCAGCTCAGGACATGGTGCTGCCAGAACCATTCCCAGTGTGCCCAGCATAGCAAGGCACCACACTGTGGGGCTCTGGGGGAGAAGCAAAAGCCAAGCAGGAGGCTCCCAGGGAAAGCTGCACTGGAATTCTGAGACAAAGTGGAGGGGGAGAAGGAAAGTGATGTTCTTGGTGTTAAAGCCTTGTGTTCAGTGTTACGTGAGGACATGTTTTCTGTGATCTGTACCACAGGCACAGTTAAGAGTGCTTCCACGGGTTCCTGGGATTTCACAATTCTTTACTTTAGGGACACTACATTTCAAATGGTAACTCCCACATCTGTCCCTAAGGAGGGCAGCAAAACTTTGGAGATTTCTGAAAGCCAGCTGGAGCCACAGAGAGCAGTATCTCTGGAGGCCAGCCCAGGAGGAAGGTATTAACCCTCCTAGTGCTGGTGGAGAAGCGGGAAAGCCAGTAAATAGTACTAAATAAATGAGTTTCTGTGTGTCTCAAAGCCTTAAGTGCACTTATTTTCAGTACAGCATGCTTTCTTTACCAGCCCAGGCCCGTGAACACACAGCCACAAGGGAAGTGCACAAAGAGGCTTTGCTGTCTCTTTGCAGGTGCTGCAGAGTGGAGGTCTGGAGCACAGGTCTGCAAGGGCAGAAATGGCAGCGAGGCGCATCCCATTGTGTCCTGCCTTCTGCAAGGCAGGAGCTCCCCTTTCTTAAACAGCTTTGTTCCCCTACCAGGGGCTGCTCCCTGAGGCTGCATCTGATTGTGGTTTCCAAGCTCTAGTTTGGCTCTTGCAGGCGCTATTCCTGTAACAGACAAGCCTGCTCCTCTGCCACGGATTTGTTTAAATGGGTTCAAAAGTTCTCAGCTTCCTGACAACTTTTTTCCCCCTTTGTTTTATACCAATCAGTTAATTTGCTAACATCACCCTCCGTATCTTCTGATCTTAGGCAAGCTGCCTGGGTTTACTGGTGCCTTTATCACCACATTACAGCCAGCAGTGAGGAATGCAGGTCAGAAGGGAAATAAGAAGGGACGGCTCTTTTGAAATGGGGAGGAACAAGGTCAGAGTTGTGGGGCAAGCAGGAGAGGGTGGAAGTGCAGAAAAGGGATGTACTTTAAAAACAAACTCATGCTGCACTAATCCAACTGTTATTCAGCTTTATCCCCCTCTGCTTATACATTGCTAGAAATCTCCTTTTATCTTCCTTTGTCTCTTTTTCTTATTCTGTCTATTATAAAGTCTTCAGGAAACCACTTATTTTTGTTATACATTTTATAAAATGCTCTGAGTATTTCACAACACACTTTTATTAACTTCTGATCAAGAAGTTGTTTCAAATGAAAACATTAGAACCAATCAGAAATGAGCATATTTTTCACAAAAGGTGATGGTTTTTGTTTTGAGAACACTTTACTTTTTAGCCAGAATTTTTGTCCTAGCCAACAAAGAGCTTTTTTATCTCTTTCCCAGTTGCTCCAGATTTACAAGAGTGAGAATGAAAACAGACTGCAATTTTTGTCCTCATTACAAAAGGGACAGAGATTTAGAAGAAAAAGATTCATTGAGCAGTTATATTAGAACAAAATCGTGCTGTTTGGCTTTGGTAACTTTGTGCTTGTTTATATCAGTGGAATGATCAGAGACACTCATATTTTGTTTTTTCCACTGCTCTGCATGTTCTTGTTGAACAGGACAGTCCTGCTTTATTTCTCACAATGTTCTTCCAGGTCATGGTTGAGCACAGAGGCATGACCATGAGGAAACTTGCCTTTACTTCTGCCAATCACATACCAGTCGATAAAAGAGAAATCCATTTTCTTTCTACCTAGCACTAAAGTGGAAGAAAAAAGGTTCTCTCTTCTTTTTTCCTTTTTTTTTATGTATGTGTGTGTGCAGCAAAGCAAACAAAAGTTTACTTTAAACTTTTTCAAATAACTCTTTTTCCTGGCAGAACTTTCTCTGCCTTCTGCTGGCTGAAGGGCATTGTAATTCATGCAATAAAAGGGGAAAAGATCTGCTGGTAGAGATTGTTTACTTTAAACTTCTGTTTGTTTTGCCTCCACTCAGGGAAAGAATGTAATATTTCTATAAAGCTCTGTTAATTTTTTTTTTCTTCCTTTGACTGACTTGAGCACTGGAGAAAGCACCCGATCAACAAACAGGAAACCAAAATACTTTTTATCCCTGTAGGACAGAGGTAGCATGAACTGTTGCACTGCAAGCTGCTTTTGACTGATCCTCTTTGTGAGTGAGTGGATGTTACCTGGTAATAACCCATAGACCTGGCTCAAAATTTGCAAACCAGTATCCGAAGCTCAAGCACTCCACTGAAATCTATGATGGAGTTACTAAACCACTTCAGATAATAACGTAAAAAAAAAAAAATAAGACATGTAAGCACCAAACTGTGGGTGTAATCAGTAGGTCACCACGTGTGAAAATACTGCCAGTTTGAAGAGCTGGGTTTCAGATCCAGTTTCCAGGCTGACAGACCAGATGTGCAGATCTAGGAGTTGGTCCTCACATGGGGAATGAGGTCCATCAGAGGTCCAAGAGCCATGGTGGCTGCAGACCACCAGCAGTGGTTTGAAGTGCCTTCTCTCTTTGTGGGCAGCAGCTCACAAGTTGCCCACCATAATGCAACTGGAAACTGAGTTTCACTTTTCCCTTGTCGCTTGCTGTGGACTCTGTGCGTGCGTGTGTTTCCTCCTCACTGAAAGAGGTTGAGGCTGAGAACATGGAAAAGGTCATATGGTCAAAATGCTCAGTCCAGAGTAATGTTTCTCAGGGTGGTGTGGTATCTGATATGTTGTATTTTTTTCTCATATGTACAAACTAGTTTAGAAAAAGAGGAGCACAGGAATAGTCCTTTTAACAGAGATGTGATTAGGAAGGCAATTGCTATCATTGTGTGCTAGATTCAACATTTCTGGGAGAGGTAACATACATCCAGTTGCATAATACCAGAGCAAGGATTTTTTTTTACACTCTTGATTCATAGCAAACTGCAATGATGACACTGATCCACTTACCCTGAAGTGCCTCGTAACCGAGAGCAGTGGGTCCGGGTAGCACATGCTCCAGCTCCTCTAAGGGTTCACATCTAAATCTCTGACTTTTTGGGAGTGTTTGCCAGAAACCTGCCCATGAGCTGCTACTCAGCACAGTAGGGGTATGCTTTCCTGACAAATCTCAGCTGCTGGAGCAAGAAATCATGGGCCCAAGAGGGGTCCAAATGTCTCTCCCTTCGGAAGTGCCTGAGACAGTAGGTGGAAGCCTGTCCTCTGACAGCTCCTTCCAAAGCTTCCCCCACCCCACCCCCACCTCCTCATTTATCACTGCTACAGGTGAGCAGGAAAAGAGCAGGAAGAGTGACAGAACAAAAACAGCCCTGAGCCTGGAGACCAGGAGTCAGGGCTCCTTCTTGCTGCTGTCTCAACTGTGCAGCTTTACTGACACTCAGGTGCTCCAGCTTTCTTACCCACAAAGATGTGTCAGGGAAGGCACAAGCAATTCTTCTCCTTTCCTTTCTCTTTCTGCTATAAGAGTAAAGTTGACACTACGATGTTTTTGAGGCACTCTGTGCTGATGGTGATAAGTGTCCCCTTCAAGCCATGCCAGGAAGGGGAGTCGAGTGCCACTCAGTAACACATCCCCATCTGCCTGCTCCACTCTGTGCAAATGCACAGGCAGAGCTGAAGATGCCTGCACAGCTTGGATTCAGGCAGGGAGACACCTGGGGTTGCAAGAAAGTGCTGAGAGCAGATTTGGGGATCTCATTATTGGGAGTTGGTCTTTAAAAATCTTGATTTGCCTTAAGCTTCTGTAAGATCTGACCTTAAAAATTAATCTAGAAAGTGTTAGACTTATTTCAGCAATATGGGCTCCTTCCCCAGGATGTTCAGACCTTCAGAGCCAGAAAGGATTAAAAATTTCCACTCCTGTGTAATGAAAAACTAAGAACCTTATGCGAAAATGTCTGCCTTGAGCTGTCAGCTTGTGACAAAATATTGCAAAAGTCTTAAAATTCCAGGATCTTGAGAAATCTTGCCCATTCAGCCTCTTTCTCTTTCTCCAGTCTGCTGCAGTTCTTGAATAAAAAGCTCCTGAAAATATGTATGTAAATGTGGGGCATTTTACAATATGCTTGCAAGGCAGGCAAACAGGTCAGGCCTTTGAGGAGGCATGAATAGGTTAGGATTATAATTCATTGTAATGTCATGGCAAGATGCAGTTTCAAAGGCCTAAGTTCTCCAATTTTAGCCAATAAAAATTTAAAGAGACAAAAACCCAGTTTGTTTTATAATCAATAAAATGTACAACTTCTTTATCTTATTAGAAGAGGCTGTCGGTTGCAGTCAACCATTGTCAACAGGCTGGTTTGATCTATCAGTAAAACAAATCATTACAAGGAACACAGCACTGCTGCTGTGGCTTTTGTGGTGTTTTTAATGAGGACTGGCAATACTTCTATTCCATTACAAGATTTGAAAGTGAATTTGCTGGAGACACACCCAGGCTTAAGGTAGGAGAGGGAGGTTTAAAAATAATTAAATGTGCTGTTCCAAATAACTCGATAGATTAAGGATTCATTCACAATAAAGCAATTCCTTGCCTCTATTACTGGTATTTAAATCTAGGGTGGCATTAAGTGCTGGTCTGCTTCAGCCTAACCTTGGGACTGCACAGCATTGAGGGCATGCATGGCTGCTCTCACATGGGGTAGCTGAGAGGAATGAAGTGTCTGAGCACTGAACAAAAAGAGACAGGAAGGAGGAGAAAATATGACCACATGGGAGGGGGTGAAGGGCTGTTTAGCAGTTGTTTTGCACCATGGTTGTGGCCATCCCTGTGTGTAGTAGCTCTGGAGCTCATGTGGGCACCCAGCACCGTTGCCTCTCTGAGGCAGGCTGTACACCCCTGGAAAGGGGACCCCAGCCTGCCACACACCTGCCTCAGGCCCTCCACAGCTGTCCTGTGTGTTTCTCTGTCTTCCTCACTGTAGGTGCTGGGCCATATAATAAGGTGATAAAGGTAAGATAGGTGGGCCATATAATAGGTGATGAAGATAAGATGAAGGCTGAAGCCATGGACATGGTTTCTTTAGACATGTTTACCTATTAGGAACTCCCCCAAATCCATGGCATCCCTCCTGCAGCACCATGGCTACTCACAAAATGCAGCTGCTGACACGTGAGGGCCAGGACAGGATTTCCTTCTTTTCAGACCAGATGGAAAACATGCAGCCTTGAGAGAAGGGATACCTTGGGATTTAAACAGATCTGAGGCTGAGATGATAAATGTGAGACAAGAGCTCATGTGAAAGGCACCTTCCTAATTCAAAGGTAATGCCAATGGAAGTCATACTCTTAGGTCACATAATCCTGAAATAATCTACAAAGTAGCCCAGTAAATCAAGGGGAACTGATTTGAAGCTCCTCCTCCACCTCAGACTGCTTTTTTAGGCATTTTGCTCATAAGAAAAAAATCTCATCCACCTGGCAAAATACAGGGGGCTGGGAACAGCAGCACCTCTACTGAGTCTCACCTGTAGTCTTTGCTTTGGGGTGGGAGTGCACATGAAACAGAACGGCACAGGTAACTCTGCACCCGGGAAAGGGATGCCCCAGGAAGGGACTGTGGACAGTCAGCAATGCCCAGGCCATGTCTTACTGAAGGGCCAGGTTTGGGATTCCCGTCTGTAATCTTTGGAGCTGCTTCAGAAGCTGCTTGAAGCTGGATGGGACCCAGAATTGTCAACAAGCTGAGTAGCCTCTCACAGTCCTGCTGTGAGCTGATTATCACATCTAACAAAATAATGTGCTGGAACAAATAACACTTCAGGCTCTGTTGTTTCAGGTGAAACTTAGTCCTACTAAGTATAAATTTATAATAAGAGCCACAGCATTATGAGTTTCCCAACAGTCAGGTTTAATTCAAATGCATAATTCAAACCCTTACAGGGACACTCTCATCTTTGTACGCTGGAATTTGGGGATTTACACACATAATTCCCATTAACACTAGTAGGAGTTACAGAATGCATACATATATTCCCCTCTCGATGCAGGCATTTCCCCCTGGGGATAATAACTGTGCTTTAAATTCTCCTTCCGTGGTGGTTTGCGGTCATGCTGGGTGTGCTCGGCCGGGAGCCTCCGCTCGCTCCGGGAAGGGCGCGCCCGCCGCGGGCTGTCCCCGGCAGCGCGGCGTCACCTCCCCGCCACACGGCCGCGCCCACCCGCGGGACACCCACGACAGAAGCTGCTGTCGGCGATTTCAGCCCAGAAAGCGCCGCTCCCGCTCCGCCCCGTCCCGCGCTGCGGAGCGCCCGCAGCCCCGTCCCGGCGCCCCGAGGCGCGGAGCCCGAGTGCCACCTGCCGGGGCCGCCGCAGCTGGAAACCGCTGGCACCGCTGGGCACGGGGCCCGGCGGAAAACCCAGCCCGAGACCAAGGGGCATAAGACTTAGGGCTGGAGCAAAGGAGGTGGGGTAGCATCGGGAGGATGCTTGGCTGGAGAGGGAGAAGAAAATATATATTCCCTCTAATTCCATGCAGAATTCATGTGTGTGAAAAAAAAAAAAAAAATTGGGATAGGTTTGTTGGAGTAGTTAGCTGAAAGCAAATGAGAGCTGACCTTATTCTGTTTCCCGACAATTTTTTTTTTTTTTTTTTTTTTTTTTTTTCCCCTTTC